>RJWM01007420.1:0-78209 GCA_004363535.1 Dasyprocta punctata
TGCTGAAAGCTCAAACTACACCCTTGTTGATCACCATCACTTAACTAAAATATTAAAACAGTAACACTAACTAAATATACTGAAAGAGAAAGTAAGTCAAAATCTTGAAGACATAGATACAGACAGAGACTTCATGAAGAACACAGACTATGCAAGAAATACAAAAGAGAATCAAAAAAGGGATTTTCACCTTTTTAAAAACCTTTTGCACATCAAAACAAATCACCAAGTGAAAAGTGAAAGGACATCCCACATAGTAGGAAAAATTACTGCCTGTTGTCTCTCAGCCAAAGAACTTATATGTAGGACATACAAAGAATTTTTAAAAATCAGACCTTCTAAATTTGAAGACTCAGTCCAAAAATAGGCATTTGAGATGAATACACATTTCTCAGATGAAGAAATACAAATGGCAAATAAATGCATGAAAAAATGTTCAGCATCATTGGTCAGTTGATAGATTCAAATTGAAACATCACTGAGACTCCATCTCACCTCAGAATGAATGGCTATCATCAAAAAATCAATAGATAACAAATGCTGCCATGGCTGTGGAGAAAAAGAGACACTTCTCTACTTTTGGTGGGAGTGTAAAGTGGTGAAAACGTGTGCAAATCAGTATAGAGATTCCTCAGAAATGTAGGATTAGCATTCAATCCACCGGTTCTTCTTCCGGGTATCATCCCAGAAGAATTAAAAACGTCATCCTACAGCGATGTATATGCACCTATGTTTATAGCAGCACAATTTGTGATAACTAAATCTTGTAAACAACCCAAATGCCCAACACTGAAGAATTAATAAAAATGATGTATTTTTTTTCATATAATACAGTATTACTCAGCCACGTTGAAAGTGAAATGTGAGACTTTAATAGGTAAATGAATACAACTCGTCAGTGAAATAAAACATACCCACATGTACAAGCATTGTATTGTCTCACTAGTGTGAGAATATGAAAGAGTAAATGAGATACATAGTGTACAATAAATCTCTTGAATAGGGTAGAAACTGTTTAAAAGAAAAGAAAAGCTGTGATGGGAGAAAGAAGAAAGGAAGGAATGGAAAAGGATAAAAATAATATATGCATAAGATAATTATACAGCTGGTTTCTCTTGGTTCACGACGGGAAAGCTTTGTGATAGTAATTTTCTGGACAATGTTTCATGCCTATATCTTGTACTCTGAATAGCTACTGTGAATATAACAATATGCAATGTGTTGATTACTGCTATTTTCCTATTAGCCTGTTTTATTATTTCTTGCTATTTTCTGTTTAAAATTTTAAAAATTTGGGGGAGATATTGCCCATATGTACTTACTTAAGTGTGATTCAGTGAAATGTATCTTTAAAAATATACAGCTTTTAACTTATACGCAAATGTATTCTATCATTATATGATAATAAGCTTGACTTTTGTTATTACTGATTTTGTAACTATTCATCAGAAAATTATCAGTTTTACCAAGTACACAGAATGAAATATACTGAGAAAGGAAATTTGAAGGAAATATTAGTGTTACCTACTTTTCCACTAACCAGGAACAAGGTAGTTCCTTGGTGTTTCACAGTCACTGGTGGTTCATTAGTGTATATAATATATTATTCTAATTTTCTTATATGTCTTCATCATTTTTTCAATGAAGTTAGTTTTTTAAATTAATAAGTATACAATGTGATGTGCACTTAGACAGTTTATTCGTCAGATTTCCCATAGCTGGGAACAAACATCAGACAGACACCCACAATTTGAAGTCTGAGAGGTTTATTTGGTTTGTGGTTTCACAGGCTTCAGTCCATTGTTGGTATCTGTACACAGGAATATCATTGCAGAAGGACACATCGGAGCAAAATTGCTTGGCCATGGATTAAAGGAAGCAGAGGAAGGAAACCACCCAAGAGAAAGGAGTAAAAGACAAACTATAGTAGTACCTAAGGTGATACCTCCATGATCCAACCAGACATACCCAGAAGTTTGTTTTTCCAATCCTCTCGGTGTCTCCCAACACCAACTCTCTCCCAACACCAATTGTCAAATTGACAATTAAACTTAGTCATCATTGAATCTGAAGAGGAAACAACTAGAATGCATTGCTATATTTTCTTCTAAATCCCCAAGTCTAAAGCATAGTATATTAAGTAAGATTACTTTAATCAAAAGAAATATATGCTTCACACAGTGAAATCACACTTTTGGGGATGTGAGTGAGGTTGTTTCCAGAGATGATATGTGCCTGAGCTAACTGAGTAACCAAGACCTGCCATGAATGTCATATTATCACCCACTAGGCTGACAATCTGGATAGAACATAAAATAGAAGAAGGAGCAAATCACACATGTGTGCAAGATCTACTCTTATTAATTAGGTGATTTCATTGCTATCATCTTCTATGGATAGCAGACTCCATATTCTTCAGCCTTTGAATGTACACTCATAAACAGAACTTTCAGGTCATCAATCTCAAACTGGTGCTACATCATTTGTATTCTTCTGATGCTTCCAGGTTCATAGTCAGAGCAGCTACCACTTTCCTTAGTTCTCTAGCCCACAGAGAACCACTGTTTGAATGTTCAACTTTTATTATATATGTTAATATAATAAACACCTGCAAAATTTTCTATAGATTTTATTGTTCTTGTTTTTCTCAAAAATGCTAATATGACATCCAACTTAGATTTGCCTTTGAGAATGACAATGCATATTTTCATAATCATAAATATATTTCAAACCTTGTTTAGGAAGAATTTAACTTAAAACCTGAACTTCAAATTTAGCTTAAGTCTAACTGTGCCCCTTATAATGTTTTTGTTATACCTACAATAAAATTTGCATTAACTTTTTTCTTCTGTCAAACAAATTTAACTGAGTATATTTTATATTTATTTCTTAAATCTGACAACTTTTATTTGCAACTCACTTTAGATATGGGAAGTAGTAGAAATATTTAAATACCTGTGATTTTCTTTTATTGTATTTCCTTATGTATAAAATTTATGAGGCTTTGAATGAAATTGAGTTCAAAAAGTAAAAATGAAAATAATATAAAACTATTGCTAGACTACAATATGCATCATTATGAAGACAGTTAATATTAATCTTAATTAGATGTATTAGTTTTTCTAATATATTAAAAGTCAGTTTTATGTTTAGAAGGGGCAAGAACATGATTGATAGAAATTTTTCTCAATGAGGAATATCATCTCAGTGAAATACATTTCTACCAAGGGAGATAAAGGGTTATTTTGTGTAATGATTCTTCTAATATGGGACGGTTTATAAACAAATCCTTGACCCTTAGTTTGACAAATATCTCTCAAATTTAAAATTAATTTCTTTTAACTAATCATAAAATGTCATTAGAGATATATAATTATTTATATTCAATTGCTCTTTTCCTCTTGTTAAACTGTCCAAGTTGATCTATGCCATGAAAATTATTTTAATGTGACTAAAAACAGATATTCAGACCCATTTCCATAAACAGAAAAATACAGTTGATCTTCTTATATAAAAAACTTTAAATTGGAGAAACATACTGAGAAAAATATTGTCCTCATCAATTTTTATTGCATGAATTAGTCTCATAAACCCAGAAGTCTTCCTTTAGATGATCTGCTCTTAGGAATTGTAACAGATGCAAACCAAAGAGATATGACTGATAAGTGGAAGCACACAATTTTTTTTAAAATTTAATGGTTATGGAACACAAAGCTATTAGATTAACAAATGTCCTCCCTTTAAATTACCAAGCTGCTTAAAAGTACATTGATACTCACATAATATATTGTAAAAATGCTATGTTTTTGTGATCAGTTTTTAGTCTGAGAATAGCAGTTGAGCAATGCATAAATAGATCGTTTCTGACATAGGGCAAGCAAATATTGACAATGACTTTGATTTCCAGAGAAGGATAAAAGTTTCAATGAGTGAAATACTACTAAATACCTCTGATTTTACTAATTTTGAAAAGTGTTTATTATTTAATGTGCATTGAATTGCTTAACTATTTTTCCCTAAATGAAAATTTATATAAATATGTAAATGAGTAATCAACACATTTTTATTTGTTCGTTGAGAGAAAGATAGCAATGCTTTTCAAAAATTAAAAAAATTTTTTGAAAATTTTAGAATTTAATTTCTTTGCTTTCTTTCCATCAATGGGCAAATAAGTTTGGGTCATGGTACCGAAAAATTTCTTAGTCAAAATTATTAAAGTTTATAATTTCTGTAAAAACTTTTTATGTTCATACATGAACTAAAACATTGCTATCAATTTTAACAACTTAGAAATCAGTTTTCTTCAAGAACTATATAACATTGTGCCTAAAACTAGTACTACAAAGAAACTCAAAACACAATATTTTTATGTGTGTGTCATAAGAGTCTGTAAAATTTTCACTGGAAATGCAAATGTGCACAACAGTTAAATTAAATAATATGGCAGTTATAAAATTGATTTTATCAAATTGATAGTTATTTAAAGCATTTATAATGAAAATGTGTAGTAGGTGCATGGAATATTTCCAATTTTTATATCTGAATTTTTATAAAGTTGGGTACTATTGGGACTGTGACTTTGTCAGAGTTTACTGTATGAACAAAAAAGGTCACATGAAAATAGAGGTGAGAATCATGTATATTCAGCCACATAAAGTAAAAATCAAGCATTTAACTGATCAAAATGTAATGACTATTTTAAGGAAGCCTAATAACTAAATGGTCATCCCTGTTTTCTCTTCTACTGTCTGACACATACTATGTCTATATGATGGACTCACAGAAGCCATCAACATCCAATTCTGAAGAAGCCACCAACTAATACTTTTCCAGCATGACATAATGCAAATAAATTTTGCCATAATGTGGTAAACGTTATGTATAATTTAGAAAACTAATAAGCACAAAGAGCTCGATGTGTTATATAAATTTTGTTTTGAAGTCATATACCTCTAAGTTGTGTCATTTTGGGCTAAGATGACTTGTGTCTACAAGGGTATTGCCAAGATTCATTGCTTTCACTCTACTGGACCAAAATGTTGGAAAATAATGGCTACCTGTTTTGGAGAAAGAAATATGGCCTGATTTACCTCACATTTCAACTTTGGCCAAGGAGTAAAATTTTGCTTTAATTTCCATTATTATAGATGGAAGTGGAAATGAGAAGAATAAACACTCCCTTTTCACTCTCTTGCAATCTTCTTCCAAGCAGCAGAGTATTTGTCTAATTCTAATGATTCAAGTACTAAAAAAAAAAATGACATTCTTTAATAGGTAGTAAAAGATAGTGTGGATTTTAACCTTTCACTTTAGTCAACCTAGGTAAAAGGATAGTTTGTCATTTTCTAGTGCTGGCAGTTCCATCATTAAGACACAGTGGGTTCCTGCAAATACACTGTTGCATGGAGCAGAGGACCCCAATTCTGAACAGCAGGAGAGTTAATCTTACTATCGTGCAAAATATGCAACTTTCCCTTATTGCCTGTAGCCCAGCTAGATGGGTGCTGGTACCTCTTTATAGGAAATATTTTATCTAGAACTATTTCTTTTCTGGTAAGTGGCAACATCTCCTACAGTATGAGAGAGAAAAATTGCCAGCTACTTCACAGACAAAGCACTAATATCTAGAATAAAGAAATAAAATAAAATAATTAGAGCCCTAAAATTTAAAGACCCCATTCAAAAATGGGCATCTGAAATGAATAGGCACTTCTCAGATGAAACAGTAGAAATGGCAAATAAACACGTGAAAGAGCATTCAACATTTGAGAAATGCCAATTAAAACAATACTGAGATTTCACCTCACTGCAGAAAGAATGGCTACAATTAAGAAATCAACCAATATTAAATGCTGGAGAGGCTGTGAGGTATATGGAATCTTTCTACACTGTGTGTAGGAGTGCAGATTGATGCAACCACTGTTGAAATCAGTGTGGAGATTCCTCAAAAAATGAAAATTAGAGGTTTCATTTGATCCAATTAGTCCCCTTCTTGGTATATTTCCAAAAGAATTAAAAGCATCATACCACAGAAATATATGCATACCGATGTTTGTAGCAGCAGGTTGCAGTGGTTAAATCTTGGAAAAAGCCCAAAAGTCCATCAATGGATTAATAGATACAAGTATGTGGTAATTACATACAATGGAGTACTACTGAGCCATAAAGATAAACTAGACACTTTTTAGTTAAATAGATACACCTCGAGACCATAATACTAAGTGAAATAAATCAAACACACATTTAAATATCACATTGTTTTCCTTGTATGAAAAACCCCAAATATAAATAATGAACAAAATACAAGTTAGATATTAGAAAGTAGGAAGAACTTTTTGACATAGGATCGAGAGCAAGAGACGGGAGGAAGGGGAAAGAGACTTAAAGGAAAAGAAAGAATTTTTAAAAAGAAATAGAATAGTTGTAAGTAGGGAAAGAAAGAAGAGTTAGATGGAAGGAAAGGGAAAGAGATTTTAAAAAGGAATTGAGGACTGGGGATATAGCTCAGTGGCATAGAGTATGCCTCCAAAATGTGAGGTCCTGAGTTCAATTCCCAGTACAAAAAATAAAAATTGAGAAGCATTAGGTAGGTGTAAAAATCCCCCATGATGAATGTGGCATTATGTACTGAAAACGTGTTTTCATTATCATAGATGTTGAAAATAAAACAAAAAAATGGTATACTTGTGTGTTATCTTTGTGAACAAATAAATATTTAAAAGAGCAAAGTAGTCCAATTGTCTATTTTCAAGCTGATATTTTACTTTTTAAAAATATTATTTGTGTCAGGCAAAGTGGAAAAAGCCTGTAATCCCAGCACTCAGGAGGCTGAGGCAGGAGGATCACCACAATTTCAAGACCAGCTTAGGCTACTTACTGAGTTCAAGACAACCTAATTGCATAGTGAGATCCTGTCTCAAAAAAAAAAAAAAAAAAAAAAAAAAAAAAAAAAAAAAAAAAAAAAAAAAAAAAAAAAAAAAAAAAAAAAAAAAAAAAAAAAAGAATACATTATGTTCAAGATCACCTGTTTTTTCCAAAATGGAATATTTACATGGCATCCCCTACAAAAGTTGTGAGTTAAATAAACAAGAGATACTATTTTCTTAGATACATTTTTTATTCAGCTACTAATTTTGCATACAAAATGTTCTCTGACTATTTGAAGTAAAATGAAAACTTACTTTATTGTGTTTAAATAGCAATAACTTTCTTTGAATGTTTAATGCATCATTCGAGTTGTATTTCACAATTATAACACAAGTCATTTAAAATTTATTTTTCTGAAGTATTTATCACATTTTCCTAGGCATTAAAATTTATTCTTATCTACTTGCTTGGCTAATACAGGTTTCATATGTTTGGAATGAAAGAAAAAAAAAGTAAGAAATTCAAAATTGGTTGGGCATACTAAACACTAGTTAATCATAAAAAATTTAAATTGTTTGCACACACACATATAAACGCACACATGGAGACAAGCCATTTTTTGTTTGAAGTTTAGTTTGTGAGAATAAAATTAAATGCAAGTTTTCTGCCCGCACATTTATTTTTGCTTGCAAAAAGACAACCTGCATTTCAACTGACTGAATTTCTTGCCTTTTATGTCAATGAATAATGAAATTCGTGCTTATACAGTAAATGCAGGAATTTTTAAATATTATCCTAGAATGCTCATTGTTAGTCCTTCCCTCTACAACTTTCTGAATGGGAGGTAACTGATAAAAGAAAAAGATTTGGACAGGGTAAATTAATGTGTGTGGTGCTCCTTGCCTATCGGTGTTTATGTACTTGTATCACTATATCCTTTGAGCATATTAACAGACGTAGTTCCAAAATGGCAACAAACTTTCCTGCCCATTATTAAGTTTTGGTACTTAAGACTGACTCTTGCTAGAAGAGTCTGTCTTAAGATTCTGTTTCTCTCTTTCTTAGCTTCCAGGAAGCAAGCTGCCAGACTCCTTTAGACACACGGAGACCTAAGTCAACAGCAACAGACTGAGTCTGGAAATGGATAGTTCCCTAGCTGAGCATCTAGCCAAGAATCCAGCCCTTGCTGACACTTTGCAGTCTAGTGAAACCCTAAGCAGAAAAACAAGCTAACTGATATGGTCTTCTCTGGCCCTTTGAAAGTGTAAGACAGTACATTTTATAAACCAGATTAAATGATTACAAAGTTAGACAGGTTGAACATCTCTAACTCCAAAATCTGAAGTCAAAAATGCACCAAAATCCTATTCTTTTTGGGTGCCAACACGGTGTGAGAAGTGGAAGATTTCACATTTGACCTCAAGGGATAGGTCAATCAAACTGCAGACCAACTAAAAATATTGTGCAAAGTTGCCTTCAGGTTATGTGTTTAAGGTGTATATGAAATGTATTGTGTTTTATGTTCAATCTTGGGTCCCCTCACCAAGATATCTTATGATGCATGTTTAAGCATTCCAAAATTTTCAAATACAGTGAAACCCAAAATCCTGTTTGCTGTATTTTAGGTTAGGTTGTGTAAACCTGCACATAATTTGATGTCTTGAAACAGTTCCTCTGTGGTCAGTTAGTATCATCATGATAATCACTTCCCAACAGTCTCACATGCTATAGACCTCAGTGGGCTTTGAAAATTGAGAGGAAAGCAGATAAGTTCAGTGGGTAGAAAATTACCTATTCACAAGTATGGTAGATGGAGCCTTGGGATTTTTAATTATTTTTGAAAGAAGCAAGTTGTTCTATACATTTTATAAGAAATGATGATATTTATTTAAAATTTCCTTCTATATTTTCTTTTGGTCCCTCCATTGCCTGTGAAAAAAAATCAGCCTGACTATAGAAATTAATTAATTAAAGTGATTATTGAATATTGTGACAATAAAATTGTCTGTTAACTTGTTTTACAAATGCATAGTTTTCTCATTTCTCAATTTATTTTCAATATTAGATATGTTAGGAAGCAATATCTTCTGGTAAGTTGAAGCAGTAAGTATAATTTGTTTTTTTATATTAAGACACCAAAAATGTTTTATTTTGAAAGTTTATAATTTATAATTATTACAAAAATCAATTATAAAACATTAACTATTTTATTATGGTATAGGCTCCCTCTTTCTTTTTTATGAAAGTAGCATAGCATTTGTCCATCAGGATTTTTCTTCTGTGTTTCAAAAGAAAAAAGTTCTTGAAACCAATTAAATCAAGGAAATTACAATGATGCGCCAAAATCATTATATTAATTTTAATATGAAATCTTTGTTTTTTTGTGTTTAAAGAAAAGCAATATTTTCATTATGGCAAAAATTTAGTCATTACCATAGCTTTGCAGTACGTTAAATTGAGTCTCTGCAATACTATAATCTGTGCAACTATAAAAATAGACTTGCAGTTTTGAAAATATGATTTTATTGAACTTCAATGCCTTTGAAAAAGTGGTTCCAGCAGTGCTTTGTTCCTTCTAACCTGTTCCTAGTTTGAGGACAGGAGCTGAATGCTGGATAAAATAGTCATTAGTGCCTATAGACTAAGCAAATGCAAACAATGACCTTGATTCCCACAATAAATGTTCAGGGTTCACTGTGTAGAGATATTGGGCAATTAGCTCTCATTTTACTCTAGTTGAAAACATTAATTATTTAATGAGTTTGAAGTGCCGAAATGTTTGCTTTTAACTTAAAATAAATGTACTCTTAAGTAATCAACACTCAGGTTTAGTTGAAAGAAGCAACACAGAAATGTTTGGTTAAAAAGATAATGAGAAATTCACTGTCTTTTAAAAATAAAGAAGTGGGTCAAAAGTCACTAAAACCCTGATTCTGTGGTTTTTAAGGCTGAAAAACAAATCAATATAAAAGCAAAAATGGAGAAAACAGTTAATGAAATTTTATCTTAAGTAGCATTATTAGTATGTTACCCTCATATGTCTTTTCTACTAAAGTATATTAGAATTCTAAGAAAATTAAAATCTACCACTTTAGGTGTCACATGTGAATTTATTCTGCATAAAGCTAGATAAATCTTTAAATACAAAACCCTCTTCTATAAATGAAGAAGAAGCCAAATGTGAATGGTAGAGGACCCTCATATCAGAATGTATAAGATAGCACACTTCTTAATAAAAAGCTTATGAGTAAAATGCAAATGGTAACAAAAGGAAAAATAGTTAATATGCTTTCTTTAATTAAAATTCTTTAATAACCAGTGGACACTCAGGCTAGCACAAAATATGTAGCACAGTATTTTCAAATTAAATCAACTTCAGGCAAAGAAACTATGAATAGGTATGTTGCAGTCCGAAAACAGAAAGAACCTTCATCCTCCAAAGAAATCATGAAAACATATCAGTTAACAGATGATATTCCTTCAGTTCATAAGAAAACAAAATTACCATCATTTAGAATTCTGTGAAGTAGAACACTGGCATACACACAAAAGGAAGGACTTTCTTGCACTGGGGAGACCAAGAACAAGATGTAACATATTTTAAAAGTTAAATGATAAAGCCAGTAGAAGCAAGTTCAAAAGTTTGAGTTATAGGGAACAATTTTACAAAGCATTCTATCCAGGGAGACAGTTTAACACTTTTCAATGTTCAGCATTCTGGCAATTGAAAGAGGAACTTTCTATAATACCGTTATAGTATAGTAAATATTCCCTTTGAAAAATAACCATGCTTTAGCAAACATAAAACAGATTTTCTCCAGAAAAGAAAGCTAAACAACAATGGCAATGCAACAGTTAGATTACATAAATATCAAAGAGACAAAGCAAAATTTGTTCTATAAACTCTTGATACTTCTTTCTTTTTAAAGTTATCAATATTGTTTAATAGAACATTCTCATCTATGAGTTGCTTTTAGAAATTCCATATTCTACAGTTAGCAAGAAAATAATGTCTGCTGCAATTGTTATTCCATACAGAATATTCTTTTTTGTCAGTGTAAGTTCTTGAAATTAAATTCTCAAAGTAAACGTATTTCCAAAGATTAAATAATATAAGCTTCTATACTACCAATTGGGTGTACTCTGTATCTCCTGGAAGACTGTAAGACCATGAATCTGTTTTTGTAAGTTCAGCAAAAGTTTTGTTTATCAGGTTGCACTTTAGCCAATTTCTGATCAATTATGTTCTAAATACATTACTAAAAACATAATTATAAAGAATCACACACTGCACTGAATTTATTTTGGGATCCAACAAAGTAGCCAAGAATAACACTATTTTTAAAAATCTACTTAGAATGAAAAATCACTGTCAGAATTTGTTTAGTACAATAAATGCTTCCCGGCCAAGTCCTTCTTATCTTTCTAACATTGAAAATCAAAAGGTAGCCAAACCTTGATTGTTAGTCTTAGCACAAACACAGTGAGGAAATAACCTCAACTTGTTGTCTCTAGAATGAGATGTGACCTGTGAATGTTCTAAATTTTCTTTTCTCACAGGGGAGCCGATATTCTACAGACGAGGAAGACAGGATCTTATCTTCAATTTCCCTTCCTAGGCTTTCTTTCTAAGTGAGTTCTGAACTCCTTACAAGAATAAGCCATTTTGTCCTAGTTATATTTCTATCTGCTATTCAGTGCCGGCACTATGAAAGGTGAGTAAAGTGTGGGATTCAGTGTGACTTATGGCTTTTCACTTAATGGGCTAAATATAGTTGGAAGGGAGGTCAATTCCTCATGAGATACTCTTTCAAGCCAGCCTGTTTCCTTCAGGCTCAAATTGACTTGTGGTTCACATTTGCCAAAATTCAAAATTCCCTTAATGCCCAGTGCTCCCAGTGCTCTGTATTCTCTCATATTCTGCTCTTCTAATGGTATTTGTTAGTTTATTCCCTTAACAACAGTCTTGCAGCTTCTCTACCTCTATCTGTCTCTGTCTCTTTTTCTCTCTCTCCTTTGTCTCCTCTCTCATCTGGTTATATATGGAAGCTATGTTTAATGAAAAGTATACATTTTAATACATGAAAAGGTACACACATGTAGTCTGTCTTGAGTGCTGCGCTGATGGACTCATGTCAATAGAGCATGCATGATAAAGTTTTGCCATCCCAGCTGCAGCGATGTATTCTTCTAATTCACAACTTGTTAGCTTTGCAGATGAGAGAAACAAAAGACTGAAGACATTTCTTGAATGCTAGAGTTTTAGTCTATGGCCATATAATAAAAACCATTTTAGCTTCTATTTTATTTTACAAATTTTGATGTGATTAAATACATTCTTCTTCCATGTTAAATTGACCTTCTTGATAGGGAAATTGGAAGTTAAAGTGAAAGATAAGCTACTGGTATAAACATGTTAGTTGCATGAATCCCTAATTTATGAGGTTGATAATTTTAACCTTTAAAATAAACTCAATGTTGTGCCAGTGGGCAACACTTTTCTGAAGACACAATCATGTGCATTGTTTGAATAAATTCTATTAAAATATTAGGTTGTTACCACTTAAAATCTTTTGCATTTCAAATATAAATGAGAAAATTTTATTTCTCCTAAAGCGTTTTATAAAATATCAGAAAAATATGATTCTGATGAGGGCAAGCAATCTATAATGAATTCTTATGTTTAATGAGATAATTTCTTCTTGTCTTTTATTTGAGTTGTAGGGAACAACTAAGTGTTCCTTATAACAAAATCTGCATCACTTCACTGCTCTGTGGTGCTAATTAAAGCTGATACATTGTAGTGCTGACCTGAATGCTTGATTTTTTTTTAAAAAAAATTATTTTAAAGAGAATAAAACCAAGGAAAATAAAACAGAATAAAACCAATCAAAATAAACCAGTATAAGTGATACAGGACTTCAAAACCTTATGAAACCAATGAAAGTTATCATAATGACTTTTGTTGTCTTCAAGTAGCTGCAGATATCTTCAGGCATAGTAAAAATCAGGCAGAACAGAATAGAACAAAAACAATAAAAACAAAACAACGAATGCAATAAAACACTTCAAAACAAGACAACAGTAAATCCAAAATGGCTACCATAATATGTCTTGCAATCTTTCAAATAGCTGCTCATGCCATCAGATTTAACATGATCAAACAGAACAAAAGGGAATAAAATTCAATGCAACTAAACAATGAAAATGATATAGTTTTCCAGCCGGGATTGCTTCCTTGTGAAGCCTGGTTCTCTCCCTCTGCAGTCTGCAAATGGCACTGACTCACAGAGAGACACTGTCCCCACTCCAGTAGCACCCCGCACATGGCGCTGGTTTCCAGGTGAGGATCCCCTCCTGGTGAGGACTGGTTCTCTCCCTCAGCAGTCCACGAATGTTGCTGACCATGGAGAGAGGATTAGGTGTAGCTAATGCTTGATATTTTTAGATCATGAATAGTGAATATCTCAAGGAAAGCAGCTTTCAGGTATCCATTAGGTTTCCTCATCAATATCCACTAAGGTAATTCTTGACTGTCATTTTTATTTGCTTAATACTTATACTGGATTGGCCTATCTATCTACTACCTTGAATAGTATACAACTTTTTAAAGAAAACCAAACATTTTGTTTTGTTTTGTTTTTCACAGATTGCTAACAGGATTTAGAAAAAGAACACACAGTCAGTGAAAACAATTGTTAGTAATTAAGCCCAACTATATATGGTCCTTCAATTTCATGGGCATGTAATAAGAATAACCATCATTAAGGATAATATAAATGGAGAATCATTATTCAAACTATTTTTCTATGTGATTTAAAAACCAACAAGTCTTTGCATTGTAGCTCTAAATTAAGTTTATGCAGCTATAATTTTTTTAAAATTTTAGGTCTGAACTTAAAATTAATAAAACATTTGTATCTGCCTCTGTTGTTTAGTTTTTAATCCAATTAGTTTAATCCAATTAGTTTCTTATTGCAATCCTAGCTTCCATTAGTTTTTGTTCTGATTTCTGCCCAGGAACCTGACCTTTGTCACAATTTTTTTCATGTAGCATTGGATCAATTCCTTTTTTTCTTTTTTTTCTTTTTTCTTTCTTTTTTTTTTTTTTTTTTTTTTTTTTTTTTTTTTTTTTTTTTTTTTTTTTTTTTTTTTTTTTTTTTTTTTTTTTTTTTTTTTTTTTTGGTGGTGGTAGGGCAGGATCTCATACTGTAGTCCAGGCAGACCTCAAACTTGTAGCAAACTTTCTGCCTCAGTCTTCCGAGTGCTAGGATTACAGGCATTTGCCACCACACCCAACAGCATTGAGTTAATTTTATCTCAAGTGCTCTTATGTTTATTTTCAGAGAAATAACACACTTTAGTTTCAGAGAAATTTTATTTCCATGCCAAAAGTGAGTAGAAGTACAGAAATTGTCCATATACTTTTATTCCCCATAGATGCATATTCTCTACATTAGCATCTAGAGTAGTGCAACTGAAGATCACTATTTTTACACATCATCACCACTCTAAGTCAATAATCTCTTTCAATAGGTATTGGTC
Organism: Dasyprocta punctata; assembly: GCA_004363535.1. NCBI lineage: Eukaryota > Metazoa > Chordata > Mammalia > Rodentia > Dasyproctidae > Dasyprocta > Dasyprocta punctata. The sequence goes on from RJWM01007420.1 coordinate 14,413, forward strand.
TTGTACATTCTATGGGTTTGAACAAATACATACTGATGTATATTCACCATCTTACTATCATACAGAATAGTTTAACTGCCCAAAGCATCCTGTGTTCTGTCTATTCTTTTCTTCCTCCCCACTACACTACTCCCTGAAAACCAATGATCTTTTTCACTTGATCCATGGTTTTACTCTGTCTAGGATGTCACACAGTTGTTATCAAATAGTATATTTCCTTTTCAGGTTCACTTCTTTCACTTAGTAACAGGATTGTAAATGTCTGTCATGTGTTCTCATGGCTTGGTAATTTTTATTGTTGAATAATATTTCTTTCTCTCCAGAGCAACAGTTAACCTACTAAAAGGCATCTTAATTGCTTCTAAATTTTGGAAATTATGAAAAAAGATGCAATTTCTGTGGTCATAAATATTAAGTATTTTGACCGAATATCAAGGAGCATGATGTCTGAATGTCAGAAAAGAGCCTATTAAGTATTATAAGAAGCCAAATTACTTCGCAAAATAGCTATGTTGCTTTGCATTCTCTCCAGAAAAAAATGCCATTTTCTGTTTCTTCATATCCTCAGCATTAGTACTTTGAATTTTGGTCATTCTGGTATATGTGTAGTGGTGTCTCTTTGTTTCAGTATGTATGCTGCTGATAGCATAGGTTGTGAAACATCTATTGTTATACTTATTTGCCATTTGTCTATCTTCTCAGTGGGGTATCTGTTAGGGCATTTGACCTTTTTTTTTTTAAAGTATCATCATTTGCTCTTTTATTGTGGAATTGTAAGAGTTCTTTTGATATTTCAAATGATGGTTCTTTATAACATACGACTTCGTGAATATGTTCTGTGGCTCATCTTTTCATTTGCTTCATAGTGTCTTTCACAAAATAGAAATCTTAATTCTAATGAATTCTAGTTTATCATTTTTTCTTTCATGTATTGTATATTTCATGTTCCACATAAAGAGTCTTCACCACCAAGCCCCTAATCTACTAGATATTCTCCTATGTTACCTTCCAAGAGTTTTATTGTTTTATGTTTTGCATGCAAGTTTCTGATCTATTTTTCGTGTTGTGAAGTGTATAAAAACTACATCTAGGTTGTTTCTTTTCTTTGCATTTTAATACCCAGTTGCCACATTATTTTTTGAAAATGTTGTCATTACCTCATTATATTTCCTGCACTCATTTGTCAGAAATCAGTTCTCTTGACTTAAATAGAGATATTTCTGAGCTTTGCAATGTGTATTCTTCTTCACTGGCCTACCTTTATATTGTATCACCAATACCACACTGTTTCAATTACTGTAGACTTATGATAGTTACTGTAAGTAGGTAATTCAGATCTTGAACTCTCTTCGTTACCTTCACTGCTGTTCTGGCTGTTGTTGTTTTTTGATATTTCAATATTAAGTTCAGAATCTATTTGTCAGTATCCACCAAAAACCTTACTGAGGATTCTATTGGCATAGCTTTGAATCTATGGATCAAATTTAGAGCTGAACATTGTCTTTCTATTCATGAACATGAAACAATTCTCCATTTTTGTTCCTCTTTGATTCCTTTCAATAGAATTTTATGGCTTTTCTCATTAGATCTTCTGCAAGTTGTTAGATTTCTACCCAAGAATTTCATTTTCAAGGTGCTAATGTAAGTGATGTTGTTCTTTCTAATGGCATTGTCGTTGCCACAGTTTGATAGTTAATCTGCATTGACTTTGATGTACATTTTCCCTATCCTTCCCCCTCTCCCTCCCCTCCCCTCCACTCCACTCCCCTCCTCTCCCCTACTCTTCTCTTCTCTTCTTTTCTTTTTCCTTGCTGAGGACCAGGTTGAAGTAGTACAGATTAGGCAATAATTAATATTAATAAATTGACACCAAAATAAATTGAGTTTCTACCCCAGGCTTGCAATACTTGTAGTAGACTCCTGGTTGGCTTTAAGGACAGATTAATCTTTAAGTCAATTAACAGAGCTGAGATTATCAAACAGTACATGAAATTTTGGTACCTCAAAGCAAGTTAACATGGCAGCTAAGAACTTGACTCATGCAAATTCTGTCTAGTTCCGAAGTCACAGTTAGCAGACAATTGGGTTACTAGCTAACCCTGATCGATTCCTGTGTGTTTTTCCAAAAATGCATTGTTCCTTAATTCGTGAACCTTCAGTATGTCAGCAGCTCACCCCCACTACTTTCTGAAGCCTCCCAGCACACCCCCACTCAGACTGTGCACCTAATAAAGGCCCAAACACCATGCCTCGAGGTCCTACCCCAATATTTTTTCCTTTCCCTCTTTCTTTTTTTCTTTCTTCCTTTTTCTTTCTTTCTTTCTTTCTTTCTTTCTTTCTTGCTTTCTTGCTTTCTTGCTTTCTTGCTTTCTTGCTTTCTTTCCTTCCTTCCTTCCTTCCTTCCTTCCCTTATCTTTTTTTCCCCCATTCTGTCTTTTTAACTCCATGTAGGTCAGGTTTTACTTTTCTATTGAATTCTTTCAATACATTTTTTACTTTTCTTTAACTTTGCATTTTTAGTATTTTTATTTTTGGTATGTATCTTGTAAGGTTTTCTGTGAGGTTTATGGATTTTTGGTTTGCTATCTGATATCAATCTGGTGGACTCTCAATCCTCATTTTTTAAATCTTATTTTCTGCCCCCTCCTTTGTTTCTAGGTTATTCATGTTACACAAATTTATACTTCATTTTAATTGTGCTATTAATAATGCAGTTTGTTCTTTACTTTCAAGTAATTTCTATTTGCTTTGCAGTATAGGACCTTTATACTGAGACATCCTCAAGCTCAGAAATTTCTTTTTTCACTCATATCTAATTAAATAAACCCATCAAAGACTCTGTCATTTCTATTATGGTAATCTCTAGCATAGCTTTTTTTTTTTCTTAGAAATTTTCTCTCTTTACTTATATTGTCAGTGTGATCTTGAATGCTGTCTGCTTATCTATAACATTCCGAAACTTGAACTGTTTTGAATTTCTGGTTTGATGATATTAACGTCCCTGCCATATTTGTTTCTGAAAACTGCTATTCTCATCAGTCTGTGGCTTTTGTCTTTTAGAATATTTCGTAATTAAGAGTCAGGCATGACCTACTGGATAAAATGAACAGTATGAATAGGCCTGTAGTCATGTGAAGGAGGAGAATTATCCTATAGTCCTGTGATTGAGACTCAGCATTTTAGGAAGCATGTAAATCTGAACTGAGAATGTTACAAGTTCTTCCCAGTACCACATGCTTCTCATCACTGAGATGTGCCAGAATGTGGTGAATCGCTGTTGGGTATTTCCCTTCCCCTAGGTCTGTGAATTTGATAAAATTCCTGCATGTTAGACTCTGGTTAAGTAAAGGATTTTAATAAGCACAGACTGCTTTGCTGTGTGCCACATACAGTAATTCAATCTCTTCTCTACCCCAAGGAAAGATGAGGGATTTATCTTTGATGGTTGATTAGAGAATCTAGTAGAGCTCCACAAGGTAAAACTTGCACAAGTGTGGAGTTCGAGCAGTGAAAGTGTCACCCAAGGATTTTTAGCTGTAGAGTTATCCGTGCAGAGCCTTCAGTACTTCCTCAGCTACAGTTCGGGTAGTTGATCGAAACCAGCACTTGTTACATGGGAATTTCTGCTTCTAAAAGTTGGGATTTCCTGCGCTATGTCTGTTCAACTTTGGAGTATTGCTTTGCTCCATAATCTCATTCTTATGATACATTTAAGAAGAATTATTTGTTTTTATATTTGTTCAGCTTCTTATTTGTTGTTAAAACAGTGACAACTTTGAGTATTTTTAAATGCTGGACTGAACATTGGAAACCAATCTACCTTTTTAAAAACTCTTTCTTGCTTATGCAGTGTAAATATTCAGTGTTTTAATTCCTAATAAAATCCTACAAAGGTCTCTTTCTCCTATTTTAGAAAATTTAAATTAAGCTATGAAAATGACTCCAGTTTCATGATTAATTGCCTTTATCATGAAGGTCCCCGAGGGGATATTTGGTTCCAAAGGATGGACTGCAAGCAGTTTTTCCTTTCCCAGTTAAGCAAATGAAAAGATCCTGTTTTATGCAAATGAGCATTCAAGGAAATATAAGTGTGTTTTTTATATCCAAATATATATTTCTTAATACTCTACTAAAATAAAATATTTGCAAAGCCTCTTTAGTATTTCTAATATAAGGATAAATTGGAAAATACATTTTATTTTTTTCTTTGTGGTAGAGTTCAGTGATTAAGGTAGATGCAGTTAATTAATTCAAGGTAATTTTAGGGATCAAGTTTATTGAGAAGTCAGGTAGAGAAACACTTATTATTATAATGACAACCAGGATAATTTATTATAAGAACCAATATCAAATATTACAATATTCCACTGTAATAGTTATTCCCATGATTGTTATCTATTTGTAATATTTTTATTTACCTTAATTAACTTTAAATATTTGTGATTAGAGAAAATTATTTCTTCATTTATTATCTCTATTACTATTTTTTGTTCATTGTATTTTTCAAACAATTTCCTGTAGATTCTTTTTGTTCCTTATTTATGCAAGATGCTATAGCCCAACTTTGTTGCTATTTGAATCAATCTGAATTATTTTTCTACTTTCTTTCAAGTGGTGATATGCTATATCAATTTTCTCGTTATTTTTGTCTCATTGCCTACATATATAGATTTATTTTGTGTGATAGTTGAAATGAGTAAATTGGGTGAAACTGCAGCTCTAAAACTGCATTTTCTGCTAGATTGTATTAGCACTGAAGCTCTATTTGCAAACAAAGAGTATTTACTCATATTGTGTTATCAAGTATAATCCTGGGAAAAAGAAATTATATATATATAGATAGATAGATAGATACAGCATTATTAAATAAAAATAAGAGATATATACCCAATAGCATCATAATAGTTTAGAAGTGACATTGAATATTAAGAAAGGATGTATTATAAGTGTTGTTGCAATTTAATTTCATTGCCTATGTATAATGCTGCCATTACTATTAATGTATGCTGGTCTCCTGGTTATTTTCTTTACTTCAATATTCAGTTTACAGTATTCTCATGTGTAACATCTTACCTTGAAGTTGTAGTGCTAAAGAATTAGGTGTCATTACTCCAAATGAATTCTGATGAGTCCCCTGTTGTGAAGACTTAATTCACATGAAAAGATTTCTTGTATTTATAAAATCATTAATTGATTTAAATAATTGAACTCTTACTAAGTTCTAAAAGATTCAAAAGTGAAGAGAGAAAGTCTAATGTACTGAACACATCCATCTAAATAAAAAACTAACTATTCACCCCTCATAAATCTACTACCCTTGGTTTTTTTTTTTTTTTTTTTTTTTTTTTTTTTTTTTTTTTTTTTTGCGGCACCGGGGATTGAACTCACAACCTCGCGCCTGCCAGGGCAGGCGCTTAAGGCAATGAGCCAAACTCCCGGCCCTGATTTTTTGAGGCAGGGTCGCACTATGTAGCTCAGGTCGGCCTTGCGCCGCGTTGTAGCCCAAGCCGGCCTCGAACTCACAACGCTCCGCCTACCTCAGCCTCCCGAGTGCTGGGATTAAAGGCGTGCGCCACCACGCCCGGCTTACCCTTGGTTTTAATACAGTAGATGTCCTACTTGTCTTATTTTCCAAGGTAAAGACACCAGCTATATTTTTTCTCTTTAAATTTATCCCTCTAGAAACAAGAGACCAAAGGTGAGGAATGAAAGCAAGTGGAAGTGAAAAGAAGAATAAAAGTATGCCATATACAGGAACCTTGTAACTTAATCTAAATGAATTAAACATGCTATGCCATAATCATGCAAGGTGATATAGTCCAGCTTTGTTGCTATTTGAATCAATCTGAATTTTTTTTTCTTTCACGTGATGATTTGTTATATTAATTTTCTTGTTATTTTTGTCTCATTGCCTATGATTTATCATGCATATAGATTTATTCTGTGTGCTTTATTATGTGAGTAGATTTATTTTGTGTGATAGTTGCAGAGAATGAATTGAGTGATATTTAGCCAGTAAGCAATATCAATAATGAAATTGAGGAAAGAGAAAATAAAGGAGGCAGGAGGGAGGGGGCATTAATAAAGGAAGCAAGTAGAATTATGTACATGTACCCATCCCCCAAGATGATTGTAAAATGTATGTACTGTAAATATGTATTAATAAAACAATGAAAATTTTTATATTGACTGCATGTTAGTTAATATGTAATTGGCTTTATCTTGTAACCTTTTTATTTAAGAACATTTTATATTTTAAAAAAACTACTAAAAAAATACTGTAATGTATTACAGACACCCTTTATCCAGGTTTCAAAGATTTAGCGTCTGACATAACCATAATGGAATTGTCCACATCAGAAAACTAAAATTAAAGCAATTGTATTTGCTATGGTTTCAATCTTGATGTCCTCCAAAGGCCCATGTGCTGATGGTTTGGTCTTCAGCTTGGTTCTTTTGGAAGACAGTGAAACCTTTAAGAGCTGGGTCTGGAAGGGATTCTTCAGGTGACTGAAGCCATGCCCTTGAAGGGGAAAGTGGGAACTCAGTCTCTTTCTATTCTTCTCTTTAGCTTTTAATCCAGTAGGTGAGTACTTCTCCTCCACCATGTGTGCCTGTCATGATGTACTGCCACAGGTCCAAGACAGTGGGGCCAACTGACTATGGACCTCTAAAACTGTGAGCCAAAGCAAACTTCTTCTCATGTTAAGATGAAAAAACTTATCCTTCTTATTTTAAGGGCCATTATTTTTACCTTATGATTTTACCAGTAACCTGTTATCAGAAAATCATGCCATTTTATGTTTTTGAAAGTATGTATATGTGTAGATTTTGCAGATATTTAAAATAAAAGATCAAATGCAAAACAGCAAAGAATAGGCATTACTTTGCTATAACTCCAAATATTATTCTTCAATGTATGTCTCCCATAAAGATTTGCCATCCTTCTCAAAATTTTTTAGTAGAAGCACAAACTAATGACTTAATGGATAGTGGTGTTTTTATTTGAATCTCTAAAGATAGAACTTCTTATGCTTATTTTGATGTTTTCTCTATATTTGTTGTAAATTGTAAAAGAGTTTTATATCATAAGGTGATAATATTAATAAATATGAAAATCAACCCATAATATTTCCAGAAGTTTAAGTATTGAGATCTAGAGTCAAAGAAATGTTAGTCTCAATGTTGGTGCTTTGCAATAGCTATAATGTAGAAAATAGAAATAAGGCAGGGTCAAATTCCACTCTAGGTAAACTGTGATAAAGTAAATGAGACATGTTCCTAGAAGAGCTAAAAACAATACATAGTTTTTTTAAATTCATTTGGGAAATTTCATATGCAATTAGATATCTTTGAAAATCATCTATGTGAAAGTGTTTCTTCTCCCACCTCATATTTAAGACACACCTATTTAAGACACACATGCAAATGTTGTGTTTTTGATAAAATGCTGAAGGTGTCATTTATAGCAGAGGGACTGTTTCCTGAGAGATGATTTTTCATGGAACAGTGTGAGGGTTGGCTTTGGGATGATCCAAGCCCTGCATTTATTGTTTACTTTATTTCTATTATCAGCGCATTATAAAGTATAGTGAAATAATTATACAACTCAGCATAATAGAAAGTCAGTGGGAACCCTTAGCTTTTTTTCTTGCAACTAAATGGTGATGGTAGACAGTAACTATAAAAGTTTTGCTTATGTAGAGTGTACTTCTTAAGGTCATTTTTGTTCATATCTCTGCAGAACATCTGGCCTCATAAAAATAGGATGATGGAAATGGAAGCAGGATTTTTGGTGCTTTTGTGGCAATGTTGGGATATTACTCTGTGACTTTATTTTAGAACATATGGAAATTTGATGTTGCTTGACACATACTGTTCAGGCCACTACAATTTATGACATCAAGCAGTTGATTTTATTCTAGCATGGATGAAGTTGATTCACCCAGCTTATTCAGAAATGGGTCACAGATCCATTTTTTCTTTGTGTTTAGGAAGTGATACTGAAATTGTTTTGAGAGCTGAGGTAGGTAATCATGCACCAGCTGAGAGAAAGAAGGCCCTGGTTCATTCCATTTTGAAATTTCTGTGAATGTCTGAAATATAACAAAAATCTTAGTGTTTAATTGCTATCTACTTAATTCCAGTTTGACCTTAATCCCACTTTCTGTTCACTTGAACACTGTTGTTATTCTCCCTTGCAGTGAGAGTTTGTTGAACAGGTCAAAGATGCCATATGAATAAGCAAGCTCTTCAACCAATCCCATGTCAGTGAAGTGTGCTGCAGGTGGTGTCTCTTTCCCTAAAAGAAATCTCTGAAGTGGTTCTCAGAACTCAGAACCTCTGGTCAGTTCTCTTCCTTTAGGAATTCATCACAGTTCTGTGTATAAGAGAAGCCATGTAGCCACAGTATGAATCTCCTCCTAGAGCTACAGACAGTTACAGGCATGTAATTTAAGGTGGCAGATAATTTTAATTTCAGTCTGTGAAAGGTTGTTAAGTACATGACATATTTTACTGAGTCAGCATTTCTCTCTGGATTACTCAGTGCATTAACTCACAATCAGAAGCTTCTTCTTCTTCTTCTTCTTTTTTTTTTTTTTTTTTTTTTTTTTTTTTTTTTTTTTTTTTTTTTTTTTTTTTTTTGCGGCACCAGGGATTGAACTCACAATCTCGTGCCTGGCAGACAGGCGCTTAAGTCACTGAGCCAAACTCCCAGCCCTGGTTTTTAGGCAGGGTTATACTGTTGAGTCATGGCAGCAGTTCTGTTCCTCCATTTATCGACACACTATCACCATTTTGATTGTCCTCATATGTAATCATTCAAAGAGTTGAATAATTATACAGCTATGATTTTGTTTTGGGTGAAAAAAAGTAAATATATTTTCATGCACAACCTCCTGAAAAATATGTGCTGCAGAACAAGCATTCTTCCCTTCTTGTCAACGTTATTAGACTCATCAACCTGGATTGTGCGCCATGCTGACTGATTAATCCTCTCTAACATTATGCCTCAATATCCTCTGCTATTCTATCAATTTATCTGGTTTAGTAGCTAGCCATATGAGGAACACATGCCAACTTCTGAACAGCAGTTCCTCCTAGAAGTTCACAACAAGTTTCCTAAGTAGTAGGTAGAATCAACTCTTCACAAGTGTAAAGGGCTTCTCACTGTCACCCACACAACCACTGGGAATGATGCACCCATTGCAGACACGTTTGATGATGAGTAGTCTGCAATAGTTGATTCAGTTCTTCATGTTTGCTATGTTTGTGTGTGTGTGTGTGTGTGTGCTTTTCTCCAAAGTCTTTTTTTTTTAAATGTAGGATTCTTGGTTTCCATGTGGTAGCAGAGTTTTGAAGTTGCATGGCTTCACTGGGTACCTGATTTCTATATATAAAAAGCATGATTGGAGAATGTGTGTCATGTATTGCAATTAAACAGCAATTTCAGCAGCATTCTCAGTATTTTGTTTAAATGCAGCTTTCTCTTTTTTTGGCAGTCTTAAGAGTCTTTTACTGACTAATGAGTCCTCTCCCGCTTAAAAGAAGCTCTCCTGTTGCAATGATTTTACTGTTTCTGGCTGTGTTTAACTTGTGGACTTAACTAAAACCATGATCAAGACCAACGCATGGTGGGGGAAAGAAACACAGATGGAAATGGTAAATAAAATAATAATCAGGCCACACCTAGGCTGAAATAAATGTGAGAGTTTGACTTCCCAGATTCACCTGTACAATTGAAGTACATCAATTTGTAAAGCCTGCCCTGAGATCTGGCTGACTGTCCCTTGCCACACACTGATAGGATTTTGATACAAGTGTGCTAACAATTGCTTTATTATGGTCTCTTTGCAGTCAAACTACCCACTAATGCCAACTACATTTGGTGCCAGTCCCTAGCACTTGCATCGCTGCCTCAGCTCCGACACAGATCATCAAGTACTGAATTCTAATTATTATTGCACATCCTGTATCTCCTGCATTTCACAGTAGTGTTTGTGCTTCTGTGAACCTGTGTGGCTGCTGCTAATCTGACAGAAGTCTGAGTTCAGGCAGTAGTGTGAGTGATGGGAACAGCAGCTGGAAATGCAGAGGAAGCTTCACTCACTAGTCTGCCACTCACTTCCTGCATGTGGCCCATTCCTTTATGAAAATACTTTTATTTTTTATTTTAAAGATAATAAAACCAGAATAGAGTCAATCAAAACAAAATAATGAATACGGGACATGACTTCTAAAAAAGATAAAAGGAAATCAGTAATGGCTACCATAATGCCTCATATTATCTTCAAGATAATTACCCATACCATCAGCCTTAATAAAATCAAACAAAATAGCACAGGATAAAGCCAATAAAAACAAAACAATGGAATCAATACAGGACTTCAAAACACTAGTAAAACAACACTGGTTACCATAATGCCTCTTTTTGTCCTCTAAGTAGTTGCCTATATCATCAGACATAATACAATTAGACAAATCAAAATAGAATAAAATCACTCAAAACAAAACAATGAAAGTAATAGAGGGTTTCAAAATAAGATAATAGGAAATCAACAATGGCTACTGTAATATATTTTGTTATCTTTGGAATAGCTGTCCATGCCACAAATATAATAAAAGGAGACAAACCAAAGCAGAATAAAACCAAACTAAACAGAACAATGAATACAATACAGGATTCAAATCATGATAATAGATTAAAAATGGCCACTGCCTTATCTTTAACTTATCATGGACCAGTACAGGTCTGTGGGTCTGAGCTTGGGAGCCCCTGAGTTAGTGGATTTTTGCCAATAGGTGAAGTAGATATTTCAATAAAAAAAAAGTCATTTCACTATGTTTATTAAAAAACTCCAAACTTTAGTTGCCCAAAATGATGCTTTTATTTCTTATTCACTTTATCTGTAATGCACCCTCATTTCAAGTTGGCTGGAGGTGTTTTCCAATGTTGTCAGCATTCTTACTGTTTAGCACAGGCTGTCGAAGGGGCCACATTTGCAACATTGACAACTTGCTCTGATAAATGGTAAATAACACCTTGGAGAAACCAAATACTTTGTCAAAGCAGAAGTGGTCCACTTAGCTTTTTGCTCACAACACTTTGACCAGAAAAGTGACATGGTTCACTTAAAGGAAAGGGAACAGGATTCAACCAATTGAAGGGAATGTGCAAATATCTAGTAAAAATCATTTGTGTCCCTTATCGTATGTATTATCTGTAAAGGACAACTAAAGTATATTCAAGTTCTTTGCCAATGGTATCTTTTGTAAAATGTCCAGTTCAATGTTACATTTGAAAAGATAATTATTGTCATTATGTACGAAGTATTAAAAATGCTTTTAGAAAAAGATACAGCTCAGTTGCACAAAATCTGCCTGGCAAGTGCAAGGTCCTGAGTTCAATTTCTGGAACCAAAAAAATTATTTTAATTTAAAATAAATAAATAAATAAATAAAAACATTTAAAAATTGCTTTTGGGTATTTTCATAGATTCAAATTTTTTTGTTCAAGTAAAATAATAAAAGTAGTTGATTTACTTATTTTCTTAGAAAACTATTCTATACTCCCCAAAAAGTGTCAATGTGGAACTTTAGACATTCAGATATTTGAAGAATTTCACCATCAGCCAGAGGGCAGGAACAACTGGAGCACCATCTACCAGGATACCACCTTAGGCTGCCTTTGAAAAGGAATCAAAGAAGAATAAAAACCATTTTAGATGTTTTCTGTCTTCCTGTGTATTGGCATTTGTATCTCCTTGAAAAAAAAAGCAGCCTAAGATTTTGCAAAGAAAGATAAGAGATGCTTGATTTTATTTTTGATGGAGTCATACAGAAATCACACAGAAATTGAATTACATGTGTAATACAAAGAATTCATGTTCAAACTAGACCAAAGTAGCTATGCTGTATGTCCTCAGGCAATCATTTCTTCTTCCATAGGGGAGGTTGACAAACTATGCCTTGTGGGCCAAATTTAGCTTGGTATTTTCATATGGCTGATAGCAAGTTTGTGTTTTATATTTTAAGTGAAAACAACAATCAAAAGAGCATCTCATAATACATGAAAAATAAGTGAAATTTAAATACTGTGTTCTTAGATGAAAGTTTGGAACAAAATTAAAAGTATGGTAAAAAATACAATGAATGATTAAAGTTCAAAATGTTTATTACAGTTAAAGACACATTATCATTAACTGACTGAAAAATACTCCTTATTAATTCAATCATGCTTCTCCTATTGTTTTGCTATTTCCTGAAGAAGTTTTGGAACTCCTCCTTCGTGATTCATTAATGGTGCTATCTATATGGCTGCCTCAATGCCCTAAATTGATTCAAAACACTTACTTTTCATGGTCATTTTTTGACTTTGGATAAGAGTCAGAAGTTTCACAGTACCATATCTGGTGAATAGAGTAGGTGAGGACACAATGTAGTGTTTTTAGGGGACTGCTTTCCTATTGGATGGTTCCTAGCAGCAGCCTCCACTGAGTTTCTGATCAAATCTTGTGAAGACACTCTGGAATGAAGATTTGCTGAACTGCTTCAGAAAGTGGAAAGAATGATGAGATAGTGGTTCTAAGCAAAGGAAGTGTTTGGATAGATATTGGTAGCAATGTGTCTTTTACTGCAGTATATTTTTAAAATTTAAACTTGCACTGTATATTGTGATCAATTCCATGTAGTTATTCCTTTTCATACGGTGTATGATTGTTTATGTGTTATAATGATAGAGTTGAATAGTTGTAATAGAAATGTGTAACATAAAATTATAAAATATTTATGGCCCACAACAGAAACTATTTGTGAACTTTTGTTACAGGGCTTTATTTCCCTTATCTGTGTACTAAGATTGACAATTATTTCATAGAAGTACATTGTTCAGGCATATTAATTTTAAGTTTTTTAATTTTAAGTTTATTCATATGAATTACTATGTCTGTGCTAAGAATTATGATTCAGTCATAAATCACTGTATTATTTTCCTTCCATTAAGAATTGAGCATAAATTTACTAAAACTTTTAGCTTATGATTCAGATTGATGACTGACAAGAGAATTCTATTTTGTGTATCTCTTTATGTGATTTTATTTTTTTCCATCTTGGGCAGCATTGTCTTTACTCCTACTATATCTAATGCTCATAAGGCAAAATAGTGAAAATTTTCAGGTCTCGTTATTAAAAATGATGATTATCTTGCTTATTGTGAATAAAATTCTTTGCTATTCTTATTTAATGTACCATAACTGACTGTAGTTATATCAAGATTTATACTTGGTTTGCACCATATCTTCTTGGAGATGTAATCAGTAGAGAGACAGGATAAAAGACAAATCCTTATACTTTCTTAGGTAAAATGATAGAATTCAACTTTTCCCCAGGACCATTATCTGGATTTAGTGTGAAAATCCTGAGGGTTCATACTCAATGGCATACATAAGTCACTATTAGAAATTGACATAAAATATAACAGTTGGTAATGTGAAACAGAGATTAGATAATAAATAGTTAAAACTAAGTTCCTCCCAAAAAGATAGATAACTTCACATGGGTAAGGACAAAAAGTTGGAAGAACTGGGAGGAGAGGGGAAAGGGCAAAAACTAAAGCATTAAGATATGCTAAATACATGTAACAAGTCCCCACAATGATTGAAATCACTATGTACTGCAAACATATTGACTACCAAACAACAGGAATAAAAATATATGAATCTTGAATTTTTAAAAAGACAAAAGAACTAAAATGAATGGCGACATATTTTTGTAAAGAAAATATATATGAAAGAGTGTCCTAGGTGCACAAAGAAAATGAAATCAGTTATCAGAGTAATAAACTGAGGGCTTGCATAGCACAATCAATACCATCAACATTCTATCACATGGCTGCTGCTTGATAACTTATTTTATACCCTGGTTTAAGGAATCAATCTCTGTGGCTGTTATCAATACCTCTTCTATGCCTACCATTGGGTCACCTGAGGACACATGGGGGTGCTATTACTGACAGCCTGTGGACAACAGAGAACATAACAACAGTACCTGAAGAAATTTTTATCATGTTCTGTGCTCTTAGTGCCATAACTCATTGTGCCAGAGTGACCATACAGTAGGAAACTCAGTCCCCCCTCCAAGATCAGACACATAAAAGCTAAAAAGAAGCACATCTTTTGAATACAGAAAAGCATTCAATTCCAGTGATTAACAAGAAAAGAAGGAAAAAATAAAGCACGTTCAAAACAAATTTAAAAAATCAGCAAGTTACAGGAATGTGTCTTAATACATTGGCACTATTCTGAATGTAACTGAATTAGCTTCCTTACTTTAATTAGATAGCCTGGCTAACTGTATACAAAGAAAATAAGACCTGACATATGCTGCTAAAAGAAACTCACTTTTCTAACAAAGACACATTTAGACTAAGAAAGCATAGATGTCTGTAACTATGTTAAAAGATATTACATGGAAACAGAAAGTAAAAATGTGTTGGAGTAGTTGTGGTTATAAACAGACAAATAGACATTATGATAAAATTGTTTAGGAGAAATAAAATATCTTTTATACTGGACAAATGACCAAATTCAAAGGAAGATATAATGGTTAAAGTATATATGCACTTAATAACAAAGCACGTGATTTTATAGAGCAAACAATAGTCAATTTATAGGAAGAGATACACTCTTAAAGAATATGTGTAGGGTATTTGACATTTTACTTTGAACAAAAATCAGATAATTCAGACAGGTTCAAGAAAGAAAATAAACTTGTATTATATTTCAATGGGGAGTAATAGATATCTGCAGGAACATTTACCTATCAGATGCAAAAAATGTATTCTTCTCACCAGTACATGGAATATCCCTTAAGAAAGAAAATATCTCAAAAAATTAACACATCTTAGAAGCCACATAATTTATCTTTTTGACTATACTGGAGTAAAACTAGGCATCAATGACAAAAGGAATTTTAAAGACTGTATGAACGCATGGAGTATAAGCAATAATCTTTTGAATAGTATGTTATTGGAGGTAATGAAAAGGAAACTTACAAGAAACATGAAATAAATCAAAATGGGAACACATATACCTAAACTATTTTGTAAATGAAAAAAAGTACTAAGAGGAAAGTTTACAGCTATAAGCATCTACATAAAAATAGAGTTCAAATAAACAACCTAGCATTGCACTACAAGGAATACAGACAGAAAGTATAACAAACATGATATTAGTAAAATGAAAGAAATAACAAAGATCAGATCTGAAATAAACAAATCAGAATTAAAATAATATCAAAACTCAATGAAATAGAGTTGGTTTCAAAAGATTTCTGCTTATTCTCCATGTGTTCATATAGTCTTTAAAATTTCTTTTGTCATTGATGCCTAGAAAAGACTCAGTTGGTAAACCTTGGTCTAGGCTGACCAAGAATGAAGGAAAAAAAAACTATAATAAAATCAGAGCAGAAAAATGAAGCAATAAAACTGATACTGCAGAAATGAAAAGTATCATTATGTACTAGTAAGAACAATTATATACTAAAGAATTAGAAAATTTAGAAGAAATGGATGAATTTCTGGACACATTTCTCTTACCAATGTTGAACAATGGAGCCATAAAAAAACTAATCAGACCAGTAATAGGTAATGACTTTGAGTTAATTATTAAAACTCTCAGAACAACAATTCTATGAAACAGTTTGAAAGAAACTAGCATCAATGCTTCTCAACATACATCAAAAAATAGGAGAGAATTTTTCTAATTTTTCTATGAGGCCAACATTATATTTATGTTGAAACTATACAAGAACACAATAACAAAGACAAAAGATGAAAACAAGGAAAGAAGAGAAATGAAGGAAGCAGTGGAGTAAACAGAAGGAAAACAAGAAAGAAACTATAAGTCAATATCACTGACAAACATAAATAAAACATAAATAAAATCTAGGACATTGATTTTAATAGCACGACAAAGAAATCACTAACAATAATCAAATGAGATATTTTTCCCAGGTTTGCAAGGATGGTTCAGTATATGCAAGTCTGCAAATATAACACATAAAATCATCATAAGGAGGGGCTTGGCAACCAGCCTGGGAAAAATCCAGGACTTGCCAACCAGCCCTGCTGGAGGAATATAGGTAACTGCCCCCCACCACAACTCAGGTCTCAGCAACCAGTCCAAGAATAATCCAGGCGTTGGAAAACGCTCTGTGGGAGGAATCCAGGTAACTGGATCCTTCCTTTACATCAGTGGGACCAGGCAATGAGAATACCAGCCACATGGTAGGACCCTGACTAGAGTGTACACAGTGGACAGGTGAGACTAGCAAGATGGAAGAGTCTGAAACATGAGACGACAGGTGATAAGTTAGGTGAACCAGCATTGTGCCTAGGGACAAAGACACATAGAATAGCAGCAGGTGGGTGGGACCACTCCCTTTTTTATTGAATTAAGTTAAATTTTATTTTCTTATTTTATTTTTGTTTCTTTCTTTCTTTTCCTTTTCTTTCTTTTTCTTTTTTCTTTTCCTTTTTTTCTTTCCATTTTCTTTTTTTCTCTCTTTTCTAAATGGCTGGGGAGAACTTCAACCACAGAAAACCAAATCCATTCCCCCAAACATAGACTGAGTTAAAATAATCCCTTCAATAATACTTTCTTTTTTCTTTTCTACCTTTTTCTCTAGTTTCCAAAAGCTTGCATTTGTTCTACAACTTTGCTTTTACTTCCTTTCCAGTTATCTTGGTTCCATACACTATCATCCCTAAATTTGCCCACCACAGGTTAAAACCATTGTATCAATAGGAAATACATAAATTAAGACGTTGCAAAAAAGTCTTAATTTATGATCAGTTCTCTTATATAACTATAGATTTTGTTCCTATCATCTAAAGAACAAAATCAATAGTTACCACACTTTATCAGTTTCAAAACTGTGCTTAATGCTATTGTTATTGTTAATTATACTACCTTATCTAGGATATCATATCGATTGCAATCTTTTGTTCTCTCTTCTATAACAATACTAGGAAGCTCTGGGGCAATTATTTCATCAAAGACCAGCACCAAGACACTGAGAACTGAGCCAAACACATACCAACATCCCATTCTTACTTAATTGAGAAGGCATGATCTTGGGAGAGAGACAAACTAAGAACTTCTTATACACGGAAAACATCCCTGAAGAACAACTTTTCCTAGAGAGGCCTTGATACTAGTGATGTAGCCACCTACTACAAAAACTCACAAGGATCAACACATAAAACAAAATAAAAATGTTTTTGAAATAGAAAATGACAAAATGCAGATGAAAAAAGCAATCTCAGACCACCAGCCTACACAGAACAAGTATACGAGATATAAATATAAAGCAAATTGGAAATTACATGCCTAAAATTTCTGAAATGACAGCAACTGAATTAACGAAACACAAGGCTATAGAGAAAATCAGATCAGAAATAACATCTCAGGTTAAAAAAAAGAAATGACAGCCATAATGAAGGAATTGCTCAGCATATCTACAGTAGACGTGGATAAAAAAATAGAGGAGAATATGAAAATGGTGGAAACCTTTAATTAACAATATAGGAAAGAAATATAATCCATGAAACAGATTCAAAGAGATATCCAGGTAATTAAAAATTCCATTGAGAAGAGAAACCAGTATGAGGCAAACCCTGCCATACTGTTCAGAAAGAGCCTCAGTCACAAGAGAAATTATGCCTTCAAACTACGCTGATTGGTAAAAGTCTCAACCAGAAGAGAAATCAAGCCTTCCCATGAAGCAGGCTCCACCATGCAGATTGGAAAGAGCCTCAGTCAGAAGGGAAACTATGCCTTTCTGTGAGGCAAGCCCCACCATGCTGATCAGAAAAAGCCTTAATCAGAAGAGAAACTACACTTTACTGGAGAGCAGGCTCCCCTATGCCTATTGGTAAGAACCTCAGTAAGAAGAGAAATCATACCTTCCTGTGAAGCAAGCTCTGCTATGCTGATTGGAAAGAGTCTCAGCCAAAAGAGAAACTGTGTGCCAGCTGACGTGTGAGCTGAAAAGAGCATCCCCCCTGCCTGCTGATTTGGAGGACACAGGGTGAGATGATGGCAACTCAGGGGAGGGGAATAGCTTGATGCTTGCATTATTTGGTTGACTCTGTAGGCCTGGGGCTGGTGGTCTGGACATCTACTTGAAGGATGTCAGTGTGCATTGTGTCAACTGTAGGGAATATCCTTCTATCTTGGTTTTGAAATCCAATGTTTTGCTCCATTTTACTACTTTGTTTTATCCTTGCTTCTGGTAACCAGCACAACTATTTTGAAGACAACAACGTGTAGTATTGTTCTCACTGTTTTGCTTTGTTCCAATCTATTGTTTTATTTTATTCAATGTTATTTTTTGCTTGATTTTTCTATGTCTGATGGTATAGACCACTATTGTGAAGATAGCAAGATATATTATGGTGACCATTGTTGATTTATAATGTCTTGGTTACTTTTCTGTCATTGCTGAGACAAATTACCTGATGCCCAAAATGAAGGAAAGAAAAGTTTGTTTATCTTACAGTTTTTGGAGTTTTTAGTCCATACTCAGCTGGTTCCAAGGCAGGGCGATGCGACTAAGGGGCATGGTAGCCTCAAGAAACAAGAGTGAAAAAGGCATAAAGGAGAAAAGTATGTCTCTTTCCCATCTTTATATTGCATGCAGCCTTCCTGCCCCTGGGTGGGTGCAGAGCTCACACTGCCAATCTCAGCACTAGAAAGTAAACCAATTACAAACTCTAGACTCAGTTGCCTCCATGACTACATGAGGCTTGGGGGACCATCCAAACATAAACCATAACATCCTATTGTCCTGTTTTGAAGTTCTGTACAACTTTCACTGCTTTGTTTTGATTGAATTTGTTGTGTTTTGCCCTTTTGGGCTTTAGTCTCTTTAAAATAAAGCAAAAATAAGTAAACAAATATAAAAACCAAAATTCCATGGAAAACTTGGAAAGCCACTTGAATGAAACTGTAATGAAAGCAAACTTAAGAGAGAAGTATATAGCAGTGAATTCTCACATTAGGAAAACAGAATGAGCACAAATAAATAATCAGTTGATGAGCCTCAATCTTCTAGAAAAGTCGGAGTAAGTCAAGCCCAAAGCCCATACAAGTGAAGAGATATAAAGATCAGAGTAGAAATTAACACAATTGAGGCTTAGAAAACAATGAGAAGAATTAATGAATCAAAGATTCAGTTCTTTGAATGAAAAAATATGATATAATACCTAGCCATCTTTATCTAAAAAAGGAAAGGAAGAATTAAATTTCATGTAATGCAGAATGAAAAGGGTAAAATTACTAGAGATACTTTGGAAATGTAGAAGGCCATCAATACATACTTTGAAAAATTTACATACATAGGAAGGAAAACAGAAGAAATGGACAGATTCCTAGAAATGTATTACCAAAGCTGAATCAAGAAGATATAACTATTATGAATAACCCAAAATCGGTTAATGAAATTGAAAACATAATAAAAAAACTTATGAAGAAAGAAAAGCCCTGGTCCTGATAAATTCAGTTGAATTCTACAAGAAATTTAAAACATATTTAATACCAATACTCCTTGATATCTTTAATAAAATTGAAAGGGGAACAATACTCCCTAGCTCATCCCTGGAGTCAAGTGTTACCCTGATACCAAAACCAGAGAAACACCCAAGCAAAAAAGAAAACTATACATCAATCTCTCTAATGACCATTGATGCAAAAAGCCTCAAAGAAATAGTAACAAACAGAATGCAGCAAATCATCAAGAAGATTATATACCATGATCAAGAAGTATTCAGTGCAAGAGTGCAAGGATGGTTCAACACATGAAAATCAATAAATGTAATACACCATATAAACAGAGCTAAAGATGAGAATCACATGATCATCTCAATAGTTGCAGAAAAAACCTTTGATGAAGTCCAACACCCATTCATGATAAAAGCCCTACACAAAATCAGAATAGATGGTCTTTATCTCAATCTGACAACAGTCATCTAAGACAATCCAACAGCTAACATCATAATGAAAGTATAAACACTGAATTATTTCACTCTAAGATCAGGAATAAGACAAAGATGTTCACTATTAGTACTCTTATTCAGTGTAGCTCTGGAAAAATTAGTCAGAGCAATTAAACAAGAGAAATAAACAGAATGAGACTAGGAAAGGAAAAAGTTAAATTATCATTATTCACAGATTACATGATATTCTACATAGAAGATTCCAAAATTTCATGAAAAGACTTTTGTATGTAACATGCAATTTCTTTAGTGTAGCTGAATACAAAGTGATCACTCCAAAATCAATAATTTCTGTACATAAACAATAAACTCACTGAAACAGAAACGGCATTCTTCACAATAGTATCCATAAAATGAAATACTTACATATTAGTCTAACAAAGATAGCAAAAATTCTATATATTGGAAATTTCAATACTCTGAAAAAGGAGATCGAAGAGGATATCCAAAAATTGAAAAATATCCCTTACTCATGGATAGGAAGAACCAACTTTGTGAAAATGTTAATACTTTCAAAACCATTTTAAAAACTTAATGCAATTCTGATCAAAATAACATTAGAATACCTCACAGGTCTAGGAAAGACAGTCCTAAAATTCATTGGGAAGCATAATAGATCTTGCAGAGCAAAGACATTCCTAGGCAACAAAGGTAAAATAGGAGACATCACAATTTCTGACTTGAAATTATACTAAAAAGCTACTGTGATAAAATCAGCATGGTAATGGCAAAAAAACAGACCTGAGAATCAGAAGAACAGATTAAAAATGCAGACATAACAACAAACATACTCAGCCACCTTATTTTTGACAAAGTGGCCAAACATGTTAACTGGGAGAAAAATGGTGTCTTTAATAAATGATGCTAGAAAATCTGGCTTTCCACATGCCAAAGACTAAAACTAGACACATGTCTATCACCATGCACTAAACTAAAGTCAAAATGAATGAAAGGTCTAAATGTTAAACAGAAACACTAAATCTACTGGAATAGAAAGTAGGTAGAAATCTTAAAGATATAGGTGTAATCAGAGTGTTCATGAACAAAACCCAAACTGCATGGGAATTACTTCAAATAATCAATAACTGGAATTTCATCTTATTACAAGGTTTTTGCACATCAAAAGAAATTATCAATACAGTGAACATACATGCCACAGAGTAGGAAAATATTTTAGCCAACTGTCTCTCAGACAAAGACATATATCTAGAATATATAAAGAATTGAAAAATATCAGGACCCCCAAATTCAAAGACCTAATCTAAAAGTGGGCACCTAAGATGAGCACGCACTTCTCAGATGAAGAAATAAAAATGGCAAATAAATATATGAAAAAATGTTCAACATCATTTGTCATTCTAGAAATGGAAATTAACACTGAGATTCCATCTCACCCCTGAAAGAATGACCATCATCAAGAAATCAGCCAACAACAAATGTTGGCAGGGAAGTGGGGAAAAAGGAAGACTTCTCCACTGTTAGTGCAAGTGCAGATTGGTACAACCACTACAGAAATCATTGAAGAGAGTCTTCAAAAAACTAAGATTAGAGGTTCCATTTTACCCAACTATTCCCTTTCTGGGTATTTTCCCAAAAGAAATAAAAACATCTTACCTCAGTGATATATGTGCACCCATGTTTAAAGCAGCACAATTTATAATCTTTTTTTTTTCTTGTCAACACCTGGGATTGAACTCATAACCTCACACCTGCCAGGCAGGCACTTAAGCCACTGAGTCAAACTCCTGGCCCAAGCAGCACAATTCATAATAGCTAAATCTTTGAAATAACATAAATGCCCATCAACTGAGAAACTGATAAAAAAGATGTGATATTTTTATACAATGGAGTACTACTCAGCTATAAAGAAGGATAAACTTGAGGCTTTATATGTAAATGGATGAAATTTGAGGCCTTACTCATAAGTGAAAGGAATCAGACTTCCATGTGTAAACATCATATTATCTTCCTAGTGTAAGTAGCTGAAAGTGTGAATAAGTTTCAAAATATACAATAGATACTGTGAAATTGAAGAAATTCCTCAAAAGGAAAGAAAACTTGAATGAATGAAAGGAGAAAAGAAGAAAGGGAAAAGAAAAAATACATATACACAAGATAGCTAAGACAATTATACTACTAATTTCTCTCAGTTCTTTGAAATGAAACATTTGTGCTTATATTTTTGATCAATTTTTCACGACTATATTTTGTAATCTGAGCAACTACTTTAAAGATAAAAATACACAATATATTAATGGTTGTTATCTATTGTTTTGAAATTCTGTATCATTGTTTTTATTATTTTTTCTCTTTAAAATAAAAAAATCAATATAATAAAAGGCAAAACATTACAGTTATCTCAACAGATTTATCGCAGAAGCATTCACTGTAGCTAAAATATGGAATTAGCCAGGGTGCCCAACCAAAGCTGGACAGATTAGAACGAGGGGATAGGTACACACAATATGATATTATTTAGCTATAAAAATAATGAAATTCTATCTTTTCAAGCAAAATGGATAAATCTAGAGGACATTATATTAACTGTGCTAGATACAGAAAGGCAAATACCCCATATACTTTCTTATATGTGAAACTGAAAGCAAGGTCAATTCAAATGAAGAATAAAGAAGCTACTAGAATCTAGGTCAGCAAAGGGAAGCTAGAGAGAAGTTTGATTACAGATACTAAAATACGGATGTGATGAATAAGTGCTAGTGTTTCACAACACAGTGGGCTGACCAGCATCACAGTAATCTAAAATATATTCAGGAAGAACTGGGAGACAGAGCCATAAGATCACCAAAGACAAAAAAAATGATCAAGAAATAGGTATATGATCAAGAGATGGCTATAGTAATTACTCTCATTTTAACCGTATTCTTTGTTTACATATATTGAAATATGACATATTAAATTATAAATAGCAACATTATTTTGTGTTATTTGAAAAGTAATATAAAAATAAAACCTACCATGATCCTTTATAAAAAAGATATAAATTTACTGCTGGTCCATGAAAATTTTTGCAAATTAATGTCAGCAGTCACCAACATGGCTCGACTAAGATGTTAAAATGTTTTTCCTTACATTTATAGAACATGTTTTTAAGAAATGGTTGTATAACCAACATTTATTATTTGCAGGGCAATAAAACTTGATTCTCTTCCACTGCTGTGGATTAGAAATGGGAGGTCAAGTTAGCACCAGATGAAATTAATCAGTATAGTGCTGAGTGTCGGCCATCCAAGGACTGTTGCCAGCATAAAAAGGAGATGTAGAGAGGAAGATTGTAGTGTTGTGGGTTCACCTAAGTGTTACTTGGAGCTGTTGGTTCTCCTGGAGCAACTTGTCATGGCTAGACTTGATATGAATTCAGTCATTATCATTGGAGTAGTTCGGGACCTGGTTGCAGAAAACGGCTGTGGTTCACTTTGGGGGAGCTCTGGTCCTTATGTTTAACATCACTTCCTGGCTCCGGAGGGGAAGATGGTGTGATGTTTAATCTCCAGGAGAAGGTGTCGTGCTGGCTTCCTGATATGTACTCAACTGTTTTCATCGTCAGAGGATCTTGAAGCCTCGTTGCTGAGGATGGCTGTGGTACTTTTCAGGGGAGACCTGGTCCTTATTTTGAGCTTTGCTTCTTGACTTCAGTATGGAACCCGCAATCTACTGGCACAGATCTTTTATCCCGCTGTCCAAGACTTTCTAGCTTCCACTGCTGACCTGAGGCTTTCCCAGAACAAATTCATGAAATAGACTTGATGATTCATTTTCGTGGGCTCTGGAGGCTGAGACAGGATCATCTCAAGTTCAAGCACAACCTGAACAATTAAACAAGACCCTGTCTCAAAACAAAAATGAAATAGAAAAGAGCCTAGAAATGTAGCCCAGGACAAAAGTCCTGGGTTTAAACTCAGTTCTGGAAAAAAAAAAGTGTTATATATGTATGCAGTCAACTAATAAATTATTTGTATTATGCACAGGGCTTTTCATGTTGTGATATAGAAACAGAGTTTATCTTTTTTGAATTCATCTATGTACATACATGATGCCTATCTGTTACTCTCAAATCTCTTTTTCTGCTTGTCTAGGCCTCTATTTGTCTGTCTGTCTGTCTGTCTGTCTGTCTCTCTCTCTCTCTCACACACACACACACACATAAACATGCCCACACAGAGTCTTATTCATATGATTTTAGAGTTTCTGGTTTTAATGCTGAAAGAACAGAATAACAGGGAAGTCTGTAGGTTTATTTGTGTCTATAGGTGTGGCTAACTCCCTGAGATACACAGGCACCAGATACTGCCACTCTAACTGAACCTATCACAGGTTCTGTGGAGTGATCACCAAAATGTGGGGCTTATTACAGAAAAATTTTCTGTCTGTTATGGTCATTAGAATTGTTGCTGACATATTTAGTGTTAAATGAGACATGTTAGAAAAATTTAATTAATCTGCCTTCTGATTCCCTTTTGTCAAATTCTTATTGCATGGAAGACATCAGGTTGAATTGCTAAGCATATTATAGGGTAGAAAAATACAAGGTACATATAGGAGACTCTCTGGCCATCTATAAACAGAACTAATGCTCATACTGCATTCTAATGTATTTCCTGGTTAACAAGCATATGCCCAAGCTATATCCTGTGGTATGGTACAATACTGCCTTTAAAAACAAGCACATAATCAATTTGTTCTGTGGAGTCAAAAATGTTCATTATAATTAATTACAGAATTCCAATCTATTTAATCTTACACTTGAAATAAAATTTATTTTGCATTCTGAGGAGACTAAGGACTCATAATACTATTGTGCAACAATTGTTGTTGTATATTGAGGTTTGTAACCTGGACTTTTTCCTATAAACCCATTCATTTAAAGTACCTGTGAGAGAAATGCCTTGCATAATTAATTGGCAGAATATGCAAACATAACCAAATGAACTACAGGCAAAGACGAAGTTGCCAATCATGGGTGCTTTAGATAGTTCAGAAAGGTTTCTCATAATTACATTCTTTTCTCTTGTGAAAAATAAACTGGATTTTAAGAACTTTACCACTAATTGCAAAATACAAAGTGCTTGGTTGTTATGCTGATTTGTACAGGTAATTTTCCAACTATTTATTTAAACTATGCATGCATAATGAATTTATGTCTGATCCTAACCACAATTATAAATATAAATGAAGCATGTGAATTATGATATAAAATACAAAACTAGAGCACAGTATCTTACAATGATTGCTGCATTTGAACAACAACAATGGATTGGCAAATTATTAAATATAATAAATATATCTCCATTTAAGTTGTATTCATACTTCTGGTTGTCTGATATTAAATGATCCTCCACTTAAAGGGTCCATTTAATTCAAATGAAAGTCACGGACCCAATAGAAAAATTGATCATGAGCTTATTTTTAAAGGCAATGCGGTATCAGTACTCTTGAACATTGTAAATAGAAAAAAATATATAGGCTAAACACAAGTATATGACATAGATACAAACATAGCTAAAAATCAACAGGAAAAATTTGTTAAACTTGACCTAGATAAAATACAAGTCAAATTATCATTTGTAACCTGTTATTTGAGAATATATTCATAGAATGTATATCATATGTATCCATGTATACAGACCTATATAACCACACACACATCCAGATTCTGCTGTTTGCTATGAGGCACAGAGCATTAGAAGTTGGAGTTGCTTCACCCAGTACCAATGTAAATAACTCATTCTACAGCCTAGGACCTACCTTGATCTCAAGCCCAGTACAAGAAATTCTAAGTTAATATATTATCAATGATATACTATAACAGTGGTATTGTATCATTGATATATCCAAATGCTTCAACACATTATGGTCAGATAACTGAGAATATCACTAGCATCTGATAATTAATATTTAAAATACATGTGCATGTGAGGGTGACATTAGCTCACCTTTTTAGAAAGCACCTTGATCTAGATTCAAATCTTTGCTCCAACTCATTCATCCTAGTTTACCTTAGTGAACTTAGGTAAATGAAACTGTCCCTTTTCTGCTTCATATTCTTAATTTATAGAGAGCAGATTTAAATTTCACATCACTAAAA
Organism: Dasyprocta punctata; assembly: GCA_004363535.1. Lineage (NCBI taxonomy): Eukaryota > Metazoa > Chordata > Mammalia > Rodentia > Dasyproctidae > Dasyprocta > Dasyprocta punctata. Next base: position 40,572 of record RJWM01007420.1, read on the forward strand.
AACATAAATAATAATTATAATGTAGGAATTTTATGAAATTTAGAAAATCAATTAATATAATATTCTATTATTGGTCAAAAAACATAGTGTATGTCCTACACATTCTCCTTCTTAAGGCTGCCTGATCAAAGGAAGGAGATGAGAGAAAATATCATGAAGACTTACTGTTTCTGAAAGGTATGTAGCTTTTATATGATCTAATCATTTTAAAGATAGATAAGTAGAAATGGAAACTTACAAATTTTATGGAACTAGAAAAGCAAGCAGTGGGGGTTTGAGTTTACCCCCGCTACTTGCTTTTCTAGTTCCAACTGATGGATAGCAATATTCTCTAATGGAATATTCATGGTTTCCATTCTTTTAATGAAAGCACATGTCAGCATGACATCAAGTCTCCTTAATTCTCCCTTTCTCTGTATATACTGTATACAAACCATTAGCAAACAAATCTGATGGATTTTCATCCCTTTTACCTGTACCATTCTGTTCCATGCAGGAATACAGTCACAGCCCCTTCATGGGCTCATGGTATTCTCAATGAAGCTGCCACAGCTATCCTTTTAAAACAAAAGTTAAAATAGGTCTATTTTCTGCAATAAACTTGTAGTGACTTCTCATATCATTCAGTAAAGAGTTAATACTTTTTAAAATAATTCATTTTATAAATAATTATATTTTTATTTTATTCATTTTTATTTTATTTTATTGGTACATGGGGTTAGCACACCTTCCTTGTGGAGGGTTAGTAATGTACATAGCATATCTTAATACTCTTTTTCATCCCTTTTCCTTTTGTTTCCTTACGCTCCACCCATCACTTGATCACACCCCAACCCAACCTTTTTCTATACCAACCTACAAGGTTCCTTTCAAATTGAATTATTTTTCCCAGTCTTACCTCATCACCTACCACTCTCTCACACACTCTAGTTTAAGGACGCTAGTCCCAGGACTTCTGTACTTACTGTTCCTCTGCCTGTAACAATCTGCCCTAGATGCATGACTTCCCTTTATTTTACTACAAATCTCAGCTCTAATATCATTCTGATAAACCTCTAAAAATAGAGGTCAGGCCTGCTACTAGCCATTCCTGTTTCCTCCTTTGTCTTTTTTCCCTCTAAATGTATTTTACCATTATCTGCATAACTAACCCCATACCTGCCTTCATAATGCAACTTCTCTGAGTTCATTGATTTTATTTTGTATAAGTCTGGATGTTTAATACACCAAAGAGCTCCTGGCTTACAGTAAGTAATTAGTACATGTCTGTAAAATTAATGAATTAAGATCGTACATCTCTTATTGTTCTAATAATTTGTTCTATAAGCAATATTGCAACATTTTTTCTGCCCTTTCAAATAGTATAATGTAGAGAATGGGTGGAGTGTCTGCAGGCACAAGTATTAGAAAGAAAGACCTCTCCTTCTTACAAATTACTACATTTTTAAAAAGTTGTCAGAGGATAGAAAAAAAACCAAAAAAAAAATTCATCTGGTAGACATGTGGAAAAATTCTTGGATCAAAGTTCAATGTTTTACTTACAGAAATTTTTCTTAAAACTGAAAAAAGAATTGCACAACACTTCCCTAGCAAGTGACTTGAGTAGGAATTTTTGAAGAGCAGTCACACAATTTTAAGAGTAGAGGCCAGATTTTCTTAGTCAATGACACAGAAATATCACTTTCCAAGGTATTTTCCTAGATATTTCCTACATGCAAGACAAATACCTAAGATAATTATTTCAGAATCTTTAATAAAAGTTGAAACATCTGCAATTAATATTAATAGATCCTTATTGATGAAAGGCTTCATTATCTTTGATTCTTTGGATAACTCACAGCTACTTACTAAATAGCTTTGTATAAGTTGTAATATTATGTAGGTGATGTCCAATATGAAAATATATTAAATGTAGACCATTAACTATATATTGAATTTAGAGTTTTCATATTTATTCATTGAACACATACAATTCAGAGATGAGACAAGGAAGCTCAGAAGTTAAGTACACTCAAGGTCACAAAATCAGTAGTTTGAAAGTGTTTATTTGTGATTGGTCTCCTGACTGTCAGTCCAATAATCTTTCTCCCACATCATATATGTTTGGATGATTTGATCTAAAAGTAAAATCAATATAGTCATAATCATATTTTAATATAATGGCAATACTACTAGCATTTCCAGTGATTTACTTAATATTCTTCCATGACTTTGCAACCTATATTCTTGCTTTACATGAGAAAAAACAATTGTGCATGTTAGTTATTAATGATATCATTTCTTGCTTGTTCTAGTTCTGAGTTATTTTTATCTTGTGGCTTATTTATTTTGGCACAGCCATATTCACAGCTTCCTCCACAATTTCATAAAATGTTTCCTGCCTTGTAACCTTGCTGGATGTCCTAATTGCAGTGTTCCTTTAGAAATAAAGTGAATTTGGGCCTTTATGTATGTAGTTTTAAAGTTTTTTGTTTAGTTTACATGCTTGTATCACATATACAATAAAGCATGTTTCTGAATCTAACAAACAAATTTTTTTCTTTTTCTGTATTGTTCCTGTTATTATTTTCAGAGATTATTGCTTCCTAATATTTTGATTTGGTAGAATGTCTAAATGAGTAATGTTGATTTCTTCATTAATTGTTATACAAGGAGAAAACACCTCTATTAACCTTTAAGTATCATTTTATGGATTTTAATGTTTGCTCCTCTGTTTGTGAAAATGCTAGTTCAGAATTCATGGAACCTGCTGTGAAGTTATATTTGCTTATTTGTTCAGGAATTGTGTTTTTTATGTTGCCACCTGACTTTGGAGGACAATATTACATTATCCACCCAACAAGCATTCACTTAATGTGCAGCAATCTTTGGAAACAATCTTTATGGTTTGTTTTGGGGAACGTAAAGGTAAATAATGAAAATCTATGCTTTCAAGGTGTAGGGTATAATAGTGAAGACAGAGCACATCAAATATTTTAATACAGTGCACTACTGTGTCCACTTCAGATAATCATACAGGGTTCTACTGGCTTGTGAAGAACTGGTAAGAGTAGCAATTGCAGTAAAAATTCATATAGAAAAGGCTGGGTGTTTGAAATAGAATTTTGACACTGGGAAACTGCCAGACAATTCTTTCATGTAGCTGTAATGAAAGTTATGTATGAGAGAATAAGAAGACTTAAACTGGAGAGGCAGACAAGTATCTGTTTAAAAACAATTCTGGAACCTGAGCCATGAGCTTGGAGTTTTATAGTAAAAAAAAATTACCTATGACTTATATTAAAGAATTGTCTGTTTATGGTAAGAGGATTGTTTCTCATTGATGTATTTAAAAAAGCCATATAGAAAACTTTTCAACTAATGACAAGTTTTGTTTCTGCTTGAGATTTTCCAGTGTGGATAATTGGATCATTAATCTATAAAAATATACAAAAGCACTATTTTCCTTATCATATGGCTCAGTTACTGCTCTTAACTACTACTACCCTAATTAATAATGCAACATTTTATACTAACAGGTCTAATTAGAATGGAAAGAGGAAGTTATGAGACCCGAGTTCCAGTTCCACTCCTGTCAATAATAGCTCTGTTGACTAAGTAAAGAACATTTGGACACACACCACTCCTACATGTTTAGGACATTTTCTTTCATCCTTGACACTTTCTATGAAAGTAACTTTATCTTCACTGCATACTTATGGATATTTTCTCAAATGTATTGAGGGTAAGTAGCATGCTCAGATTTATAAAGTTAGCAGAAGGAGAAGGAAGATCAGGTGCCCACAATGCAGTATGGCCCTTCCTTCCTTCCATCCCTGACCAGACGTAATGACTTCTTCTCTAACAACAGAAGTTTCACTCTGTGATTGGTTTGCTAAGTGTATTCCCCAGATCAGCATCACCTGGAGATGGTAAACGCACAAGTCCTCAGTCTCCATCTCAAACCTATAGAATCAAAATCCGGAAGTGGAGTCTATCAATCAATGTTTAAGAAATTCTTCTTGCATATTCTGCTGCATACCAAAATTATGTTAGAATATTGGCTTATTTTTATTAGCCTTGACTGCACCTTAAATCTATCTCAAAATACTCAAAATAGTGACAGTTCTATAATCTCTCGCAAAGAATTTGATTCATAATAATTTTTCCAAAAGTGAAGACGGTATATTTGTGTACACATACATTCCTCCAGGTAATTCCTAATGTGTATTCAAGGTTGACAGACACTGTGATAGATCAATAATTCTCAAATGCAATATATATTTACAGTATCTGGGGATCTTGTTAAAATGGATATTTTAGTTCACTATCTTGTTAAGCCTAAGAATTTGCAGTTCTCTCCATGTGCTGCAGGATGGTGATTCTGCTGGTCTACAGGCCATACATGAAAGTATTGTGTTGTCATTAACATGCCACTACATCTGAAATATATATTGGGAACCTTTTCATCTCATTGCCAAAAGGAGGCAATATTGCTTAGAATTTAAGAATGTGGACTTTATTGCTAAAATGGGTTTTAAATGTTCATTGTGGATTAAGTGTACAAGCCTAAGCGAATTTATGATTCCCTTATGCCTTAATTTTTTAAAAGTCAATTGTAAGTTAGTTGTTAGGAAAACCAATGATGACTACTATTATAAATTTGTGAATATTTAATATATTAATCAACTGCTTTCACTTTGATAAGTGTTTATTAATTCACTATTTTTATTTATACTATTATTGTAAACTCATTTCAAGTTACACTTGTATGAGAGAAGTTCAAAATCAACACATGTAAAAATATTGATATATATTATTATAATTTTGCATAAGACTATACTGAAAAATTATAAATAAAATATGACTGGGAAATGCATTTATTTCTTCTGAGCAGCAATTCAGGAGACATACATTTAGGATATACAATATTAGCAAATATACAACATGATATAATTTGTTACTCGGTCTGACAGTTTTAATGACCTATGTGGTTGATGCTTTGAAATTTTTAAAATAAATCCTATGACCTGCTTAGACACATGACCTTTTTACAGTGGCCTTGAGTCCTGGACATAGGACTTTTCACAAAACAATTCTTTGATCTAAATGCTTCCCTATTAAATATAAAGTATTTCCTAAGCTTCACAAAGCAGCTAGCAGTACAACACAGCATTAAAAATTGTATGTAATAGCTAATTAAATTTACAATTTCTGATTTTAACAGACACAAAATTGTTGCATTTTTTCCATTTGAAAGTTTGACCTACTTATTAGATTGTGATCTGACTCATATTCTTGCTTGACAGAAGGAATCCACATCGCTTGAGGACTTACCTTAAGTAGGACTCATTAGTCCTCCGTAGTCCACTGCCCCAGCTGCCCATGCTGACAACAAAAGGGTAGCCAATTTAATTAACCACAGCCCGAAGGAGCATAATTCATTATCAAATTTCCAAGTAATCTAATACTGTATCAATGCTCATGATAAAAAGATATATGGAGCCGAATGTTCTAATAAGGACCGAAATCCCTTAAATCCAATTGCTATTTTGACTATTTAATTAAAGTCAAAATTAGAGGCCATGAAAGGATCACAAAACTTATCATTGGAGTAGAGGAACCTATATATCTTTATGTGATATGAAATCAATAAAATACACAAAACTAAGCATTAGGAGAAGAGTTATCTCTGATCAATGTAAAAAAAACAAAACCAAAAAATGTTGTAACCCTTCTACGGTAGTTAGTTTATTTAACCAATCTTATGACAAGTTAAAAACAATTGAATTGGTTATTTTTCTATTGTTTACAATGATTGACACAAATCTAGTAGCTAGAAATATGTTATAAATGATTAATTAATTTAGATTACTAATGGATATTAAATGAGTACTTGGTGCTATTTTAAATAAAAACAGAAAAAATTAAAAAATATTTTATGTCATTGAAAAACTAATAGTTTTATTAAGCGATGTGGAATAATCATGTATCAATTGACATATATTTAAAATAGAAAAATATCTGTCAGTAAGCATTTTGGGAGTATTTAAGAAGGCAAAATATTGTACTCAATAGCTACACAAAATGTGATTTGAATTTTTTGCAAGAAAGTTATAGAATTTACCTTGGGAAACACAGGCAAAAGAGACTTCTCAACATAAGAAACACACGGAGTGTAAAACACTAATATGTCCATTACTTTCCTTGCTAGCATGGACAAAAAATGAACTCGCATGAGGAAGATAGAAAATCAGTGATACCAGGACAGTGGCTTAAGCACCTGTCTGGCAGGTGCGAGGTTGTGAGTTTGATCCCCGGTGCCGGGTTGTGCCTATAAGTTATTTTATACCATACCTTCAAAAACAGTAAGGTATACTCTGACACGCATCTTGCTAGTAATCTTGAAAATGAAGAAGACCTCTGTAATAGCCAGTGCCATCTATGTGACAAATGAAAGCTCATGACTTCACCATATGCCCTGCTTCAAGCCTGCACAACTTTTCATACAATTAGCAGCAGGAAATTTTTAAGTTCCATCAAAAAATGGAATGATTTCATAGATTATCACTGACATATTTTAATTAGATCTAGGGTTATAGATGATTTTAATGAGTACACAACCAAATTTAAATAGAAGTCTAGGAATACCAATTAGTACCAACAATATTTGAATACTTCTACATGTTTGGAGTGCAGCAAAAGAGGTAACGAACTTGGCATATTTTGCAGGGTAAGCATCTTCACAGGCCCATGTTTTAAAGACTTGGTTTCCAAGATTGTGCTATTAGCAGGTAGTCATATATTTGAGAGAGGAGCATAGTGGAAGATCACTGAGGACATTCTCCTGAAAGGAACTGTACAACTCAGTTTCATCCTCTTTGTATTGCTTCATGTCTTTGAGGTTAGTGAATATATTCCGATTATAATGTGCTACCTTTCCACAGGCCCAATACAATGGAATCAATTAACTATGAAATGAATTTCCAAAATTGTTAGCTAAAATAAAACATTTCTCTGTGTAAATTAACAATTTTTAATACTTAAAGAAAGCTAACAGAATTGTAGGTGCTTGGGTTTTAATAAATAATAAGCCCATTAATTTTCATAAAGTAACTGGTTGAAAGAAATTGGAGGCATTTGATTTTTAACTACATTTCACTACCTCTTTGAAACTATATGATTACTGAAGACTAAAGAATGTGATATCAAATATATATATATATGCAGAATCTGACAGAAACATAATAAAATAAGTGATAAAGGAAACTGACATTTTTGCAATCTTGAAATTTTTCAATGTATTGTATGCCCAGCTCCCTTTCCTCTTCAATATTTGCCTCTGACATGTGTGTCATCTCTCACAACCATTCAATTTAATTTTTCTATTTCCATAATTATAAATACTTAGTGATAGATACACTAAGTATCTATCTTAGATAGGGTTGGATGGTCAGTAATATCTACCTCACACTGCAGTAACTTGAAGATAGAACAAATAATCATATTATTGAATATACAGTGACTATAACTTCGCTAAATGAAAAGAAAACATGGGTGTAGATTTTTTAAAAAGTTAGTGGAAAACATTTAAATGGCATAATAGAGTGATGACTAAAAAAATATGAAAACTCTAAATATTTTTAAGATAAACTCTGAATGCAAAGAAGCCTAACTTAGTTTTCCACTGCTGTGTGGTAAATTACACCAAATGTAATAGCTCAGGACAATGTATATTTATTGTCTTGCAGTGACTGGGTCCTCTACCATGTTATCTGTTGCAAGCTGCCACCTGATGGAGGCTGGGCTGCCGTCATCACACAGATCAACTGGGAAGATGTTTGATTCCAAGATTATATGATTTGGTTCTTTGGTGGGTTTGGAACAGCGGTCACCCCCAGTGGTTTTCCAAAACAGTCATTGCAGTGTGGTAATCTGCCTTATTAATGGTATGCAATCCATATGTACAAAATAGTGTTATACAATCATGAATGTGAAAAGGGCGTTTCACTATTTTTTGTTCTTTTGTTAGAAGCAAGACACTAGGTATACTCTCATTTTGTGATGAATACCAGGGATCATCTTATTCTGCTTGTCGTGGAGCTTGTGTGTGTATATGTGGTGGAAGATCTCTCAAGAGATTACAAATAGCTAACGCTAATAACTTTGACCTTGAAGAGTAAAGTATTATAAATCACTACTTATCAGTAAAGTCTAATCATCTTTGAGATTTAAGTGTGCAAATATTTATGTGTATGTATTTTAATACTTCATATCTCTGCATAATTTTCTCATTTTTTATAATTTTAGCAAAATCCAAATACAAATGATAATAAGATTTTTGAATTATTTAAAAATTGCAAGATGGATATTTGTAAGTACTTATTTTATCAAAGCAACTATAATAGGAATAAAAATTCTTACCAGGATAATGAATGAGTTAATTAAAATCACTTTTAAAATCTGTACATGTGGATTTGATACAATATGAAATATAGTCTACTACTATTGAAAGGAACTGTTTCATGTATACATTATTGAATGCTAGGAAAAAGTTTCACTTTTCATGGCACTTTTTCCCACAGTGAAAATGAGACAATTATCAAACAAATCAAAAGCAACTACAGATACTGGTTTTAATAAAATAATATACAGTCGTGCATCATTTAATGATAGGGATACATTCTGAGAAGTGCATCATTAAATGACTTTGCCATTGAATGAATGTCAGAGAGCATACTTACATGACCCTGGATCTCATAGGTCAATTATCTGGCAGGATTTCTTGATAAAAAGAGATACAATAAACAAGAGATGCATGTGTGCTCATCATACCGCGCCAGCATCATGCTGTGGACTGTTTTAGAGTAAAACTTTTTGTAAGTATAAAGAACACCCCCGACAATAATAAAGTAATGTATAATACACATATAAACTAGTAACAGTCATTTATCATTGTTATTATGTACAGCACATCAACTATGATGTATTGCATATAATTTTATATGCTATACTTCTATACAGCTGACTGTGCAGTTACATTCATCACCACACGTAGCTAATGTGTTGTGCTACCAGGCTGTGACTGCTATGGTATCACCAGGTGATAAATATTTTTTCAGCTTTTTTATAATTTTACAAGACTCCTGCCATTTAAACAGTTTTCTGTTGACCAAGGTGTCATCACAAAGTGAATGACTGCATGAGGCAAGAGTGGACACACTGCAGAAGGTTGACGGCATGTGTGAAGTCCCTGGGGAAAGCAGTACTCACGTGGAGACCTGAACAATGGCACTGTTAGCATCTGAGGGCTGAGCATTCCAGAAAGAGGCAAAGTACATCCAGTGATCCTTAAAGCAGAAAGAGCTTCCAGCTGGCTCAAGGGTTTAAAAGAAGAGCAATGTGTCTGTACAGAATGAATAATGAGTGAGGATGGTGTAATAGTCAAGGTGACTTAGGAGAATTCATTGAGTGTCAGTGTATAAGCTTTTATAGATTGGGCAAAGAATTTGAGATTTACTCTCATTCAAAGAGGAAGGTATTGGAAAGGCTTAATGTGAAGAATGGAAAGACCTGGAAATAGCTTTCTCAGCAAAGAAATTTTGCCATAAGGAGTCTGACTCCTGCTAAGCTATGAAGTAAAGTGAGGTATTTTTGAATAGAAAATTCTAGAACGTTTTTTAGAATGATAGAAATGAACCCAGAGAAAATGATACTGCAGAAGACAGTTGGCCAACTGTAAATTCCAAGTTACAGGGGTAATTTAATGACACAACTGGAGGAACTGACTTTAGAAAGTGAAATTCACTTGTTGTAACCGGAAATAAAGTACATGATTATAGATGTGAGATATTGTTTTTAAAAAGTGAAAACATAAAGTTACTTCATATTTAAGAGACTAATAGAATGTTGGCTTCTCAGTGATATTTCTTAGATTCTGTGACTCTGAGATGAACAACTTTTAATCATACATTCATTGATATTATATGAGTTATGAAACACTCCATTATGGTGTGCATTTTTTGAAAAGAAAAATTTTAGATAAACCATTTATTCTTAAAGGCTAGTCTACAGATAGACAGAATGAGAAAAATGAAATCATGCTCTGGTGAACTGTTCATGAAGCAAATTTTTCAATTTGCTCTGTTACTGTTCATTCTATTCCTTGTGTGATAATAACCTCTTCTTTATTCCATGATGGTTGGTGAAAAATAGGAGATGTGTTCTAATGGTATTAATTGGAAATGGCTTCATATGAATGAGAGTCAAAGATAGTGTTTTTGTCACTTTCTTGCCACTGGGACAAAATACCTAACCTCCACCAGCTAAAGGAGGACAAATGTATTCTGGATCTCAGTTTCAGCTCATGGGTAGGTGATTCTGAAAAATTAATAGCATGTCCAAAGGGCATGGCAGAGGAAAACTGTTGATCCCACAGGTGCTGAAAATCAGAAAAGAAAGGGAGACGCCAGGACAAAAATGAACCCTTCCAGGTTATGCCACAGTGACCCATCACCAATCTGCTACAGTGCTTTCATACCCCAATCTCCATTCAAATAAATGGGTCTTTTGTGTGACTCTTTAGGTCTAATCGTAAGAGATAAGAAGCATAACTCTTTAAATTCTACTTTTCTTCTTTTCTGAACATCCAAAAACTTCCTAGTGATATTATTTCTAGGTTATAAAGTAAAAAAAAATGTAAATTTATTACAGAGAAGAAAATATTTAGAATGTTATAGACACTGAAGAGAAAATACTACTTGTTGAAAAAGAAAAGAGCAATAAAAAAGACCTTGTCTAATTTTAGTGCTTCTATTAGGATTCACTTCTTAAAGAAGCCACTCTAGGTTACATATTTTAAGCATTTTAGAAACGTTATTCAGACATGTGCCCTTGGTGAGCATAGCAACCAGACCACCACCAGAGACACTCAGGCCAGGTAGACAGGGTGCTTGGGCATACATGCATCTTTGGTGGATGGAGTAATCAGCAAAACCAGCAACTTGGAAATGTCTGAAGCAGCAGTGAGGAGCCACCAGCGGACTCTGGAGAATTCCACCAACAGATCAATCACAGCCGCCACATCCAGAGGCCAAGATCAGCTCCATACTAAGCACAGTTACCAAGACAAACTTGACTGGAGTACACAGCACATTTCTGGGGTCTGATCTGGGCACTGTCACAGACTTGTAAACACCAGAGTTGTTTTACTACTTATATTCTTCCTTATTTGTCAGATTGGCTATCCCTTTCCTGTCTGCTTATATTTTTTGTTTTGTTTCGTATTTTGTAACTATTTTTTTTTTCTTTGTGGTTTTTGTTTTTTCTTTCTTTTTTTCTCTTATTTCTCTGGTCTCCTATTTTTTCCTCAACTAATTCTTAAATTTAAACTTTCAAGTGAGGAAACACTGTCCCTTCCTGTTCTGATTATTGCTTCATGTTCTTTTTTGTTCTGTTCCTCCTGTGTCATCCAGTTTCTCAAAACTCGGTTGATTACCCTTTGACTTCCAAGTTTACTTCTGCTATGTTTGACCTCATCCAACATGTAACCCAGTGCTCTGCACATCCTAACACTGCCAGTAGGGTAAGATCACTCCTCTAAAGGGAAAATCACTGCATATGAGTACACAGTACATGTTTGATTTTGTTCTATAATTTTCAAGTTTGCTTCCATGGTTGGAGGTAACAGATTAATGGCTACTGTAGTTAATCAGTAGTTAAACTGTACTTGAAACTATCATTATTACTAACCATACTACTTTAGCTAGGGTGTCATACATGTTATAATCAGTTTTTCTCCCTTGAAGGATAACACTGTGATTGTATGGGGTCATAGTCATCACCACAGTCAAGTATCAAAGGACTGGGTTCTGAGCCAAATAGTAACTTTGTATCCTTTCCAAATTGGGAATGTAGATCACTGGGATAGCTTTAAAGAACCACCTATATCTAGAGGACATCCATTAAGCATAGACATCTCCTAGGTAAGCCTCAATAAAGCTATCTACCATGAAATATTGGCAAGAATTAACATAGCAAACAAAATAAAATACAAAAGAGATAATGAAAAATGAAAACATGCAGAAGCAAAATGCAACCCCAGACTCCCATCCCACACAGGACAAGCTCAGAGCACGGTGAGATAGATTTAATTGGAAGGCAAATACTGAAACTTTCTGAAATGATAGCAACAGAAGTGAAAAAAATAAGTGGAAGAAGCTATACAGAAAATAATCTCTCAGTTACAAAAAGAAATTATGCTTAAAATCAAAGATATTAGAGCAGAAAGAGATAAAAGAATAGATGAGCTTAGAAAACTGTTGAAAACAAAAAAAAAAACACCCAACACAAAAGAAATGGAATCCTTGAAAGAGATCCAAAAAGAAATTCAAGATCTTAAAACTTCCATTGAAAATATACAGAACAGACTGAATAAAGTAGAGGATACAGTATCAGAGCTTAGAATCAGAATTGCAGCTAGAAATCCATCAAAAGAGAGTTATTTTAAAAATACCAAGAGACAATGAAAAAAGTCAATCAGCTACAAGATGAAGCAAAAATATATATATATATATAAGATGAATTGAGGTCAATGAGAATGTTAGACACAGAACAAATACAAAAACAAACGAACAAAAAGAAAAGTCTCTTCACAGAAATAATGGCAGAAAACTTCCAGGTGGGGGTAAAGAATATGACATACAAATAAATGAAGCATACAGAACCCCAAACAGCCATGATAAAATTAAATATATTTAAATACATATAATAATCAAGATTCCAGGAATTCAGCACAATAACAGAATATTAAAAGCTATTAGGGAAAGGAAACAGATTACATATAAAGGAAAGCTCATCAGAATCATGGCAAAATGTCCATTACAAACTCTTAAGTCAAGAAGAGCAAGGAGTGAAGTATTTCAAGTACTGGAAGAAAACAGTTTCCAAACCACATTGATGTACCCTGCAAAGGTAATCATAAAAATTAATGGAGGAATAAGATATTTCCATTACAAAGAACAGTTGAAGAAATTGATGACTACCAAGCCAACCCTACAAAAAGTACTAAAAGATATTCAAAACAGAGATTTAAATGACTATAATTCCAATAGCAACATCAGAAAGAAACAGCCAGGCAGGTAACCAATTAAACAGAGGGGAAAACCAGAGAACCAACAGCAGGAAAATAACATGACAGAAGTAAATCAGTACATACCAGTTATAACCATCACTGAAAATGGCCTCAATTCACCAAACGAAAGAAACAGACTGACAGAATGGATTAAGAAATAAGATCCAGCATATGCTGTATACAAGAAGCATATCTAACTCAAGAAGAAATTCATAGACTAAAAGTAAAAAGATGGAGAACAATCTTCCATGCAACAGGCACACAGGAAAAATCATTGGTAGCTATTCTCTTTTCAGACAGTGTGAGCTTCAAAACAAGAATGACCAAAAGGGATAAACAAAGTCACTACATTCTTGTTTAGGGAAAATTTCAAGAGGAAGTGATAACAATCATAAATATGTATGCACTGAATATGGGAGCACCGAACTGTGTAAACAAATATTAATAGACATGAAAAATCAAGTAAAGAACAACCCCAATTGTAATGGGGGACTTTAATACCACATTTTTGCTAAGAGATAGATCAGTTAGCAAAAAAAAAAAAAAAAAAAATCAGGAAGAAATATCAGAACTGAATCAAACCTATGAATAAATGGAATTAGTAAATGTTTACAGAGTGTTCCACCCAACAGAAGAACACTCTTCTTCTCAGTTGCAAATGTCATGTTCTCTTAAATAAATCATATACTGACCCATACAACATGCTTAATTAAGTGCGTGAGAATTGAAATAATCCCATGCATAATATCTGACCATAGTGTAATGAAATAGAAAATTAATGGCAAAAGAAACCATAAAACTCCATAGATATGTGGAAATTAAATAACGCCATCCTGAAAAACCAATGGATTGCAGATGAAATTAAAGAAGAAATAAAAAAAAATCAACAATTGAACTAAAATGCAATTACAGCTTTTTTGAACCTATGCGATGCAAAAACGCAGTCTTAAAAGGGAAATCTATAGTGGTGAATTCTTAAGTCAGGAAAATGGATTAAGCACACGTAAGCAATCTAATGATGCAGCACAAACTTCAAGAAAAAGATGAGCAAGACAAACCCAAAGCCCTTTCAAGGGAGAAAATTATAAAGATTAGAGTATAAATTAATGCAGTTGAGACTAAAAAGGCAATACAAAGAATTAATGAATAGAGTTAGTTCTTTGATAGGAAAATAAAATTGATTAATCCAAAGCCAGCTTTATCAAAACAGGAAAAAAACTCAAATTCATGCATTGAGGAGACAAAAAGGGTAAATCACTACAGATCCTATGGAAATTTGGAAGATCATTAATACCTGCTTTGAAAATCTTTACTTGTAAAAAGAGGAAAATGCAGAAGAAAAGCACAGATTTCTAAAAAAGTATTAATTACCAAAGCTGAATCAAGAAGACAAAAATTCTGAATAACCCAATATCAATAACCCAATGAAATTGAAAACATAATTGCAAAAATTATCAACAGAGAAAAGCCCAGGCTCTGAAGGATTCACTGCTGAATTCTACAGGAAACTTAGAGAACATTTAATGCTAATAATCTTCCAAATCATTAATGAAATTTAAAAGGAAGTAATTCTTGTAACTCACTCCTTGAGGGAAATATTTCCCTGCTACCAAAACCAGAGAAAGGGCCAGCCAAAAAAGAGAGCTACAGGCCAATCCTCCTAATGAACATAGATGCAAAAGTTCTCAATAAGATATTAGCAAACAGAATGCAGCAAATCATCAAGAAGATTATACAACCTGAAGTGGGATTCATCCCAGGAATACAGGGATGATTCAACATTTACAAATCAATAAATGTAATACACTGTATCAAAAATGCCAAAGACAAATGTCACTTGATCACCTCAATAGATGCAGAAAGAGCTTTTGAAAAAGTGCAACACTCATGAATGATATGATAAAATACCCTACAGAAAATCAGAATATATTGTCTTTAACTTAATCTGATAAAAGTCATCTATGGTAATCAACAACATACTAAATGGACAAAAACTGAAAACTTTCACTGTAAAATCAGGAACAAGACAAGGATGTCCACTACTACCATTCATATTCAAAATACATTTCTGGAAACATTAGAAGGAGTAACTAGACATGAGAGAAAATAAAAGGAATAATAGGAAAGAAAGATGTTAAACTATCATTGATTTAGGAAAACGATCTCGCTGGGGCCTCCAAATGATACAGGAAAAATGATCCCGGAACTCCGAATGTTGTGGAGGAATGAAACTCCCAACCTATTATACGTACTGCTCGAGTTCGTGTTCTCTAAAATCGAAGAATGAATTTTAGTAACAACGGAGAGTAAGATCAGAAGGTATTTATTGAGAGAAAGAAAGCTTCTGTCTGAGGGACAGAAGGGGGCCCAAGTGGGTTGCCAGGGACTCTGTCATATTTAGGGATTTTTATAGAGTAAAACCATGATGGGGAAAAACTGGGAACTCGCAAGGCAGATGGGCATAAGGTGGGACATAACCATGGTTAACCAATAAGATTAATTGCTCAGATAGAATTGATTAAATTAAGGACAAATGGGGAGGCGAGTCACGTAGTAAGTGAGGGATGCTTAAGGATAATGACTCTTCCAGTAAAAGGGTGGGATACTGATTCCTGACTTCCTCAGGGTGATAGAGAACTATTTAGAATATCAATCCTTAGCATATGGGTGTATTTGTTTTGCCTTTTGTCTTGGTATCTGGGCTGCAGGGAGAGGTGTGGGTCTCCTCCAAGGTCACTAAGACCTCTGGTTCTCTGTGCGGGTTTCCTTGAGGGCCTAGCCCTGTCTGACAGCCTATAATATTTCTGTCTAACTCAGCTGCCGTAACATCATTATTCACAGGTGACGTGATACTCTACATAGAAGACCCCAAAAACTCCACCAAAGACTTCTAGATTTAATAAACAAAGTCAGTAGCATAACTAAATATAAAATTAACATTCAAAAATCTATAGCATTTCTGTACATGAGCAACAAACTCAGAGTAAAATTAGGCAAACCATACATTTCACAATAGCATCCAAAAATTAATTCTTACAAATCAGTCTAACAATGGAAGTAAGGATCTGTGTATTGAAAATTACAGTACTCTGAAAAAAGAAATCAAAGAAGGTATCAGAAAATGGAAAGATATCCCTTGCTCATGGATAGGAAGAACCAACTTTGTGAAAATGGCCATACTTTCAAATCTGTTATACACATTTAGTGCTATTCTGTTAAAAATGTCATTAGTATACCTCACAGATCTAGAGAAAACACTCTTAAAATTCACTGAGAAGCAGAAGAGACCTAGAAGAGCAAAGGCAATCCTGAGTAACAAAGGTAAAACAGGAGGCATCACAATCCCTGACTTGAAATTGTACTACAAAACTACTGTGATAAAATCAGCATGGTATTGCAAAAAGAAAAAACAAAACAAAACAAAAAAAAAAACAGATCTGAGGGTGTCAGGGACCCAGCCTAGATCCCCAATCTTCCGAAGGAGTGTACAGTGAGGGCTTAAATAAATGAGACAAGTGGTATGATTTTAGGGCTCCAGGAGGATCAACGCCCCTGTATAGTTCTTGACTCCACAGCTATCATGAGGGCTAAGACAAAGAGTTTTTTTGGACCACCTGTATATATTTTCAAATAGACAAAGAGAGGGGATACTGAGGGAGGTGCTGAGGGTGGTGATGGAACTGAGTAGGATTTGGGAGTCACTTCAAGGACATCTCCAAGGAGGAAGGAATGCCAGGAATGGAGAACTATGTTATCTCCAAAATGGCCTTTGTGATGGGACTGTGATGCCCTGCAGAGTACAAATCTTGCAGGCCAGTCTCTATTAACATAATTGATTATGGAGCCAATATGTCTTCAGCTGCAACCTTTTTTACCTTGCCTTTTGAGGTATCTCTGACCTCATTGGCCACTACAGGCCTCGGTCAGGACCAGTGATTCATAGAATTTCCTTACTATGAATCAGCTCCCATCGCCAGGCAAGGGGCCTAGGCCTAGGACAGGCTCACAGATAAATAAAATGCCAATTAGTAAATTTTAAATCCTGCTCAGAACTGCTTTGTAGCGGTCTCCAACATGAGGGTCAGTGGGACAGCTTAGAAGATGTGGACACAGCTACAAACACACTAAACCATCTTATCTCTGACAAAGGAGCCAAACATGTCCACTGGAAGAAATAGAGCCTGTTTAATACATGATCCTGGACAAACTGGTTTTCCACATACCAAAGACAAAAGCTAGATCCATGTCTATCTTAATGCACTAAACTAAAGTCAAAATGCAAGAAAGATCTAAATATTAAAACAGGAACACTAAATCTACTGGAAGAGAAGTTAGGTAGGAAACTTGAAGACATAGGTGTAGACAGAATTCATGAACAAAACCCAAACTTCCTGGGAAACACTTCAAAGAATCAACAACTGAGGTCTCATCCTATTAAATGCTTTTACACATCAAAAGAAATCACCAACAGAGTGAAAAGATAATCCACAATGGGAAAAATCTTAGTCACCTTTCCCACAGACAAAGGACTTATATCTAGAACATATAAGGATCTGAAAAAAATCAGACTCCCTTAAATTCAAAGACACAATCCAAAAGTGGGCATCTGAGATTAATACACACTCCTCAGATGAAGAAATACTCAGAGCAAATAAATATATGGAAAAATGTACATCGTTATTCATTTGAAAAATGCAAGTTAAAACAACAGTGAGACTTCATCTCAACCCAGAAAGAATGGTTATCATCAAGAAATCAACCAATAACAAATGTTGACAGCACTGCAGGAATAAATGAAGCTTTCTCTTCTGTTGGTTGAAGTATAGACTGGCACAACCAATGTGGTAGTCAGTGTGGAGATACCTCAGAAATCTTTGATTAGAGGTACCACTTGATCCAGTTATTCCCCTTCTGTGTATTTTCTCAGAAGAATTAAAATCATTGTAACAGCAATAAATGTACATTCATGTTTATAGCAGCACAATCTGTAATAACTAAGTCTTGGAAACTGTCCGTAGGCATCAACCAAGAAAGGAATAAAAAGTTGTAATATTTTTATACATTGAAGTACTACTCAGCCATAAAGGATAAAATTGAGACTTTTATAGGTAAATAAATATATGTATATATAAATATACAAGATAGTTAAGACAGTTATACTACTAATTTCTATTAGTTCATTTAAAAATACTTTTGTGCTTATCTCTTTTGATCCATTTTTTCATGCCTAAATCTTGTAATCTGAGCAACTACTTTTAAAATAACCATACACAATGTATCAATCATTATTACTCTCCTACTATTTAGTTTTGAAATTTTGTACCATCAATTTTATTAATTTTTCTCTTTAAAATAAAAAAATAATTTGCTATTGGATAAAGACACCCTTTATCATGCTAAGAAATCTTCTCATCCCCAGTACTGGAAAACTTTTTCCAAAACATCAGAAATAAGAGAAGGTGCCTTCTGTTTTTTTCATCTCTGGATGGAATTTTGTTTTTTCTCTTGGCCTGCCTGATATGAGAAACCATGTATCGATACTGTTCTCAGGACAGCATGATACTTTTTATCTAAGCAGTGCTTGGTCATCTTGCCTAAGCCATCTAGTAGGACTGAATTATGCTTGCTAATATGTTACTTAGGATTTGTAAATATATATTCTCAACTAGATAAGTCTAGAATGTTCTTTGCTGTTTTATGTTTTTCAAGCTTGAGCATCAAGATTATTCTCCCTTTTCAAAATGAACTGATGCCAAATTTTGTTTTATAACGTTCTGGAGAAATTTATACAATATGTGTCGCTCATTGAAAGTTAAGAAATATACAGCTGTAAAACTGTCTGAATACAAAGACAATAAAAAAAAACCCTTCATCAAAGAAATAAGAAAACTGACACAGTTTAGTTCTGTTTTTGAATGTATGAGATTTATCTTAATATTTAAAACTAATTACTTTAATAATGTAATATATTTATATCTCCATTTGCAAATCAAGAAATGGAAACAAGCCGCTTTGAAAAGCAGATTTTATCTGTCTTTTCTAGAAGAAAAGCAAGTCAGATAATATTCTAGAATAGATTATTATATGCTGAAACATATTTTCATAATAAATTCCCAAGACAGGGTCTCTACTTTGTGAAATTTCCCATTAAGGAAAAGAATTGTCATCATTTGCTTTATATCTATTCTTGCACCTAAACAAGTGTTGTATGTTTGTGTCTATAACTTTATGTGTGTATCTGTATGAGGCTATGTATCCATGTGTAAATATTCCCCATTTTTCTGCTTCCATAGCTCTGTGACATACATGCTGGGCAGAGACAGGTGTAAACACTTTCAAGTAACAATTACCCAGATATATAGCCTGAAATCTCTAAACCATGTAACTTTGACATTAACTACAATTTTTTGAATTGAAAATGAGTAAATAGCAGAAAAATGAATTATAAAGAAATTTTAAAATTATATTGGTGCTTTTATTAATGTTTGACACACTACTCTTAATGAACATTTTTGGTCAGGCCTAGTTTTGCAGAAAATTGATGAAATTACAGTATGGTCTCCTGAATCCAGTTTTCTCCTGTCATTATACCAAATAATATTCAACTATTTAGCACCCAAGGAAACCATTTAAAAGTCAGCATCTAAAGCCTCACTGCTGCATTTGTTTTTTTTTTTTTTTTTTAGAAAATATTAAATTTTGGCTACAAAATTAGGCTTAAAACTTTGGATTTACTTTAATTAATAATATTTTATATTTACTGATGGCCTGTTATACCTCAAACCTTTTTCATTCACCATCTTAATCAATCTTTACAATAATAGAGAGTAATTAAAATTACTTAATTTACTGAATTCAGAAACTAATTCTGGAAAAGCTAAGTGATTATTTGGAGTTATAGAGCTGGTGCATTATGGAGTCAAATGTTTAAGTTTTATTGATTTCTAAACCCTAATTCATCACAGACCAAACTATTTTGGCAATTAAATGTGAAAAAAAAAGATTATTAGTTTTCTAGAAAGCAGTTCTTCAATGTTTTCTCTTTTTAGAAGTCCATTAAAAATTTCCAGTAATTAGTAGTTATCATAAAAATATTACAGATAAAAAATTCATATTGTTGAGACTTACTAAAATAAAGATTTTTCATCAATCAACGATTATTTTTAAAAACAACTCTTTCTGTCATCAGTTTTGCTATGTGAGGTTCAGAATTTTCTTATATAAGAAAGGGAATCAGTTGCCTTATTTTAAATAGAATGCTATAACCACCCAACAACTTCATGAACATGTACATTTGCTTTCATTTTAATTTATGACTGTTTTGCAAATTTGAATGTTTTAAGTTTTATTTTCAAATCTCGTGATTATCTATTAAAGTTAAAGGAAAATATTGAGGAACTGTTGTCTCCCTTATTGTTGTAATACCTTGTCAATTATTCAATAATTCTATCTTTTGATACTAATTAGATTGTATGTTATTCTTTTCCACCAAAGCAGTATTTCTTTCAAAGTCTCTTTCAGTATGCTTTGTTGGTTTTCCTTTCTAAAAATTGTGAGTTAGTGTCGGGGATTTCACTCAGCGGTTCAGCACTTGCTTGCTTGGTAAGGGCAAGGTTGTGAGTTCGATCACCGGTACCAAAAAAGAAAACAAAACAAAAAAACAAACAAAAAACCGTGAGTTCTACCATAAGCAACTTTTATGCCTGAAGAAGTTTTTTATTTGCTGGTTGACACATTCCAGATCAAATTCCTGCAGGGAAGTTAGATACAGGGAAGAACAGAAAAGTAACTGACAGGAAACAGAAAAGATCTACATTGTAATCATGCCCTTGACATGTTGTGCAAATTAGATCATATAATTCAAAAAACCTGTCCTTTCTGTCTCCAGGATGGTGAAAATGAAATTATCTAAGATAAAAAAGAAAAACAAGATAAGTAAATACCAGCATTTGTCAAATGTTGGAAGGGCATATCTTTTGGAAAAATTGTTAGGAGAACATCTTCTCTTTTTGACATTCTTCCATAAGCTTGAATCACTTTGGGAATAGCACTGTGGCTGTTATCAATGTTAACCACTATTAGTCTCAGGTTATTGTACTTTAGCAAACTACTATCTTCTTCTGCCTTCATAAAGTATATCCTTCTTCAAAGAAAGGAAAAGTTTTGGAAACTACCAATTTTCGTGTCATGATTTTACTCCAAATCTCTTTTAAAAAATGTAATACACTTAGTATTTAAAATTCTTTGGATATATAATTTTATAAGCCTATATATTCTAGTGATTCTGGAATAAATGCTGCAAAATGCAATAGTACCAATATATGATTGTTCTTTAACATAGATATTATGAAATTCTTTTCAAAAATGGTATTTTTATTCAACAATGCAAGAATTTTTTTTTCTTGCCTTTGCAAAGGAGAAAAGTGGTGGATATGTAGGGTCTAATTTCTAAAGCATTACAGTGTAGAAAATGCCTGCTAATTTCTGTATTAGGAATTAGATCTACACTGATCTAAAATGTGTCAGTACCTAAGAAAAAAACAAGAAATCATACTTTATAAACTTTCTTGCCACTTTCACCGGATTTTTAAAAATGCTTGTACAAATTGTTAAATTTAAGCAGTTTTATTTTATATCTATTTATTTTAATAATGTTAGGTAAACAATTATTTCATCAAATATTGATAAAATTTTGTCTTTGAAATAAGCTATAAAATATCACTGAGCAATGCTGTTTTTACATCATACAATTTGATGCAGATGATTCAGGTAGGTCAGTGAACAAAAGAGACAAATATCTCTATATTTATGGAGCTTATACTACAATTAATGTCTTGCAAGAGACAGATCCCAAAAACAACCATAGAAATGTTTTACATTGCAGCCTGATACGTATTGTGAAAAAAACAGAGCAGAATAAGACAAGGAAGTTCAAATGTGAAGGTGAAGATCTGTAAGATATGGCCTGAATTTCCTCAGCAGTCTGATGGCCTGTTCATCCACGCTAGCCTCCCCTGTGTTAGCTTAGGTGCTACTCGTGGATTTAACAGAAACATCTCAAATTTCTGTGACTTTCATAATTGGATTTATATGTATAAATCAAAAAGTAAATATCCTCAATGAATGAGAACTTCTTTTCCAAGTGATAAAGAGTGTCCAAGCCCCTCTCACACTGTACTCCTCATCTTCAAGCCTGTGGCTTCTGAGGTAAGTCCATCTTGACCAAATTGAGAGGAACATGTGGATACTCCTGAGAGGGACCACTGATAACAGTGTGTGCGCACATCCCTTAGACTCATTCCATCGTCTCAAACTCACAGGATGGATCTGCAAAGAAGTCCTGAAATTGTTCTCTGACCAGCAGAGGAAAAGAGAGGTGGGTGATCAGTTTGCACCACTCTCTCTTAGACATTCTCTTCTTGCATACAAGCCTCTTGCTTCTGGCATGCGCCATCACATTGCTGCCTCAAGAGTTTGAACCAGATATTCTAAATTCTGACTACTTTCACCTAAAAGCATACATGGCTTTCTTCCTTACTTCATTTCTGCAATTGTTCAGATACCATCTTAACACAGTGCAATTTCTCACTGTTTTGTACTTTTTTTCTGTTTTGTTTTATTAATCACCATAATAAGAGAGACAGAGATGAAGACAGAGAGAGAGGAAGACAGACAGACAGAGTCTTCTAATACATATTGTTTCTCTTTTTATTTTTGGGTTGGGAAGTTCAATATTCATGTGCTATAAACTATTTCATTTATTTAAACAAGATACATAGACTTATTTTTTTAAAATGTATGTATCTCTGGCACAAAGAATTTTTTGCATCGCCTAATTAGTGTATGTTGCATGAATGAGTGAATAAATGAGTGCATGAATATCCATATAATGGTGTTTATATTCTAATCATGCTTTCATATCTTTCTCATTAGGCTTTTTTCTTAAGCTAGACTTTTTTTGAAGAAATGAAAATCATCTAAATTTTTAAATTGCAGTTCCAAAAATACAGCATATTGGCTTTCCTGCTGTATAGAAGACTGATGATAAATATTGAAAAAAGAAATGAAAAAATAAAGAAATGAGCAGGATAATGCTGGAAGAGAAGAATAAATTTGCACTTAAATGAATGTGTAGTTAACTATGCCCTTAGTCATTTGGTGTGACTTTAAAATTTATATATGGCTTCCAAATCAATTTTTCTCAATAGTTAGCAAGTCATGTGCTTAATGTGAAAGTCTTTTTTCTCCATCAAGGTAGTAACCATAATTTGACTTCTTTACTTTAGGTACAGTAAATGCAATAAAAACTATTTGTAGTAAATTAAACAGTTATAGGTATGGTCAACTCAGTTGGATTTTGCTATATGAGAATTTGAAGTATACTAGAATATCATTTTTTAAAGAAAATATATTTATTCATACCAATAAATCTCCATGTTTAGGTCACACAATAGAATGAGGCTATATTTAGGATGTTCAAGGATATATGTATCTGGTCTCATTTTTTGTTTGAAAAGGTATTGTATTTTCATTTATCTTACTAGAGTATTTAAAATTACTGATAAAATACCTGTATGAAGCTGTAATACAAATAGACTAGTTAATTTTTGTTATTATTAGGTTAGACTAAATTTTCTGGAAAACTGGAAAATCATAATGGCTTTTCCCCCTAATTTATGCTATTTTGTCCTTTACTGCATTTTCAATATCATATTCTGTAAGTTATAAATTTCTGTGATGTTTTACTTTTAAAGGGAACCTTTTTTTTAAGGGAAAAATAGAATATTTTACTTAAAATGCAATAGGGATCCAAAAGTCTTAAATTAAAGATTGCAAATATGGCTCATTTGAGATCTAACAAATAAGTTGCCCTAAAAATGATAACAATAAAAAGGAAAAGATATAAATCTGTATATATGTATATGTAAGATAACTAAAAAGAACATACTGCTGAATGTATTAGTTATTGAGAAAGAAAGGTTAATACTCATACGATTAGATCAATTTTACATGTTTATATCTGTTAACATAAACAACCATTTTGAAGATAACGATAAGCAATACTGCAACCATTGTCAAGTTTCTATCATCCGATTTTGTAAACCTGTAATGTTACTGTTGTGCATTTGCTCTAGTCGTTTGTTTGTCTCTTTTGCTTTTTGTCTTTCTTATATGTGTCTTTTTTTCTCTTAAATAAAAAAAATGATAGCAATATACCCTATAATACACCATACTAAAAATGAAAGTGTAATTGTGACCAGCTTCTAAAATTTTACAGTATATTTAGTGCAGAAACTTGTGAATGACGTCTGGGTTAAAAACAAAACAAAACAGAGCCGGGCGTGGTGGCACACGCCTTTAATCCCAGCACTCGGGAGGCTGAGGTAGGCGGAGCTTTGTGAGTTCGAGGCCGGCTCGGGCTACAACGAGAGTGCAAGCCCGGCTTGGGTTACATAGTGCGACCCTGCCTCAAAAAACCAGGGCTGGGAGTTTGGCTCAGTGCCTTAAGCGCCTGGTCTGGCAGACATGAGGTTGTGAATTCAATGCCCGGTGCTGCAAAAACAAAACAAAACAAAACTTAGCCCCGAAATTTCCAAAAGCTTAATTTTTTTTTTTGTACCAGGAATCAAATTCAGGACCTTGCAGTTGCCAGGAAGACAGTGTGCCACTGAGCTACATTCCTGGCCCAAAAACTTAATTTTCTATGAGAAATTAAAACTAGATCTGGTAAATAATCAATATACTAGAATAAGCCCATGGTGGTAACCTGTGGCACAGATGTTACCACGGGCACGCAGAGCCTTCTCTATTGTCACACAAGCCAAGTTGCCATGTTGTTATTCCTAAACTAAAATTTCAGTATTCATGTTTAATTGTGGTGTTGGCACTTTATGATGAATAATTGGGCTTTTGGTTGCAGTTTGCATCATTAATCCCTAAAATGTTCGCCATCTCCAGTATAATTTATCGCTAATTATAATGTTGGTATGAAAAATTTCACAATAATATGTCTTTCTTTTATACCAAACCTCTAAACCTTGCTTTACAAAGAATTTATTAATTTTTGGAAAGATGAACTTATTTGGAATAAGTCACCATTTTTAGGGCACACATTTAGCAATTTAATAGAAAGGTGCTATGATTTTGAAAATGTCCCAATAAAATTCAAATATTGAGAAACAAATCCAGATATGTGTATGTTAATAGCTGCATGTTCTTTAAAATGGTGTCATGACATAGAGGCTTTCATCACTGCATCAGTGTCATCAGAGGAGGAGAGACCTGAGGCAGCCTGAGGTCTGTGTCACTCTGTGATGCTTTTTGGCAAACTGGTGCCTCAAGAAGACCCCTCCAACATGCTGTAAACCTTTCCACTGCCTAGAACTCTGAGCTAAAATGTCATTATGCTCTTTATAAATTATCCAGTCTATGATGTTTAGTTACAACATTGAACTAAGACAATAAAGAAAAATAAATAATGGCTCAAAAAGTGAGGCTTTTGTTGTACGAGCACCTGAAAATGTGGAAGCTGTTTTGCACCTCATAATGTGTGGAAGCTAGAGCATTGTGTCAGTGAATGCTAGAATAAAAACTATATTACCTTGAATGGGTCCCTAGGTGTAATTTGAGTGAGGTCTGCTGCTTGAAAGACAAGATTAGAGAAAGAGAAAGTCTGAAACTTGGAGAGATTATTTGTGGTCATGACTGGAAAGCTGTGCTTGCTTCAACACTACATATACTAAAAAAAAAAGGAAAAAAGGAAAAAAGAGTAGAAAGCTGTCAGAAATAAGAGGTGGAGTATCAGACAAAAATGAAGCATAAGGTATTGCAAATTGGAGTAAAGGCCATACTTGTTACATAGTTACAAAGAACCGGACAGAATTGTGTCTATATCTCAGGACTTTGAGAAATGAACATGGAAGGAGTTATAAAACAAACTATCCGATGAATGAAATATCTAAGTGGCAGGGAGTTCAACTTATACAAATACTTTTAACTGCTTAAGTAAAATGATAGAAAAAAAGATAACTTAATGTAAGAATTTATAATTGAATGGGAAACAAAGGAGAAAAACTTGGGAAAGAGTCTGGCAAGGAGAAATTGTTCAGGAGAGAAAGAAAGAAAGGTATGTTGGAACATTTGTATAGACAGGGGATCAAGACAGTGCAGGAAAGGTGCAGGCATTTCGGATCTGCAAGGTTTCCCCTTCCATCACTGGCTCAGGGCTCTGAGAGAGAAGAACTGTTTCAATGCACTGACTTAGACACCTTGTCCCAGTTCACGCTTCCCAAAGACATGTTGGGCCTCTGCTTTCTGAATTCTAGCACACTACTCCTTGGTTACTTCATTTGTGTCTCACCTAAGGTCAGGTAAAAATCAGGCCAGCCCACGTGCAATCCAGGCCACCTCTCTGGAAGGTCAGGTCATAAATTTGAGGAACATATGTGTGTTCAGTAACATTCTGTGTGTATGCAAAATCCCAGAGCTGTGGAGGCATGACATTCTTGACCTAGATTTCAAAGGATGCGTAGACTAGCCTGAGGTCCAGAAAGAGACAGCCATAGCGACAAAGCTTAGAGAAGCTAAAACCCAACTTCACTGTTGAGTCTCTAGGATCAAAGAGCTGCCAGCCTACAATGCCAGCACAGTCAAGTCGCAGGCACTAATATAGTGTGAGAGCCAAAGCTGCCCTGAGCCTAAGGCATGGGGCTCTCAGTGACCTCGAACACCCAGTTACTGCCCCAGTGTGACAGGAAATATGGGATGTAAACTCACGGGGGATTATCTTCCAGTTATAAGATTCATCATGATTTTTATTGTTGAAATACAGACTTTTTTTGGGCACTGTTATTCTTTTTTTTTTTTTGAAAGGGAATGCCCTCCACAATTGTTTAAGACATAGATGCTCACAGGAAGGAGGACTTATCTCAAAATGAATTGTGCCTTGAGTCTCACTCATGTCTGATTGAGCTAAGACTGTTGACTTTGGACCTTTGAGTCAGTGATGAAATAAGTTAAGACTTTGGGACTATTGAATGAATTCATAAGGCACAAAAGAAAGATGTGAATTCTGGTGACTCTGAGCAGAAAGTGTACACAAAATGTCACGTACTTAAAACTTAGCCCAAAATTCATACTATTGGTTTTAAATGGGGGACATGAGGAGGTAATTAAGATTAGATGAGGTCAGATTATGGGATCCTATGGATGACGTTAGTGGATTTAAAGAGGAAGAGAAAACTGAGCTAGCTCTGCTGTGTGATTTTCCTGTAGAGAGATTGGACACAGAGGCTTTTTCCCCAGGAAAACCCTTTATTTGTGTGGGCACTGACTCAGCAGATGCATATCCAAAGACTGAGGGCCAAACATGGCTTAGTTGCACCCTTTATACAATTTTTGTTTTTGTCTCCTTTATAAAGGCATACAGCAACATTCTACAGTCTGGTTGGGTATGAATTACCAGAGTTACATCGGAATTATGCATGCTTACACAGAGGCTGATTTCTCTATATAGTAAAAAGTTCCCAATGAACACCCCAGAGGGTTGGGGAGCCCTACCACAGCTCATTTGCTCTTCTTACCCTCTCTCATAGTATAATGCAGCAAGAAGGCAACCAGCAGATGTGAGTCCCATGTTCTTGGACTTTCCACACTCCAAGACCACGAGCTAGATAAACTTTTAATGTTTGTGAAGTAATTATTCTGTCGTATTCAAATACAGCAACAGAAAAGGAAGTCAGGTAAGAGGTTATAGAGCATGTAACCTGATTAAATCCCTGGCTAAACAGCGGAACTATTTAGTAGTATACTTTATTTTACCTAAGCTAATTCACTAGAGTTTATTTGCATTTTAGTTATTTTTATGTTATGTATAATTCAATTTTCAGCAAAAAACAACCACATAAAAGCTATCTAAAAAAAACAAAACAAAACAAAACAAAAACAAAAACAAAAGGACAAAAGCTTGTTCTTGCATCTATGTTACAGGAAAGTTTTTGAGCTACTTTACAATATATTCTCAATGATAACCCAAACAACAAATGACAATACATTAAGAAAATATACCAATGTATTCATAGTTACAAAGCACTTTACCAGATTGAATTAGAAATGATGTAAAATATTTTCCCACTATTAGGTCTTACAGATATGAGCATTCTCAATAATGGGATTTATTTAAAATTCATTGGAATAATTGTACATCTATATTGATCATGTATCAGTCATAGTACAATACTATTACAAGTGCTTTATATAGTCAAGTTTAAACAAAGATATTTTACATATTCATTCTTTAAGATTGTTCTAATACTTAAATTGTTTAATCCTCCATGATACAATAATAGCAATAGCATTATGTGCATATCTGAATTTAGGATAATATCTAAAGAATTCTAGAAAACATTTCATTCCATTCTGACAGGGTCATTTGACGTACAGAGAATCTAAACTATTTGTTTATAAGCCAGACAGATCTGTCCTTTTTTGTATTGATTTTATCCCCAGTCCTGAAGTAGGATAAATAGAATAAGAAGGTTTATTATTCTATATTATTAAAGTTTATTAGGGAATCATCTATTTTATATTTTCAACATGAAAAAGACCTACTCTTTAAAATGGAAATCTTGAGAACTAAAATTAAAAACCTGGAACAAAGTCTTATTTATTTACAGTTTACCTTCAATTAAGCACCCGATGTCTTTCTCACCTAAATTTGGTAGTAATTTTGCAGGTTAAGATAAGATATTGTGCAGAAAGTCTTTATAGTCCAAAAACTGTAAATGCAGAGTGCAAAACTTAGTGGTGTTTCTAGAATTTTTAGTGTTCAGTTTTTTCTTTACAAATAATACTATTTCCAAATGTATTTGGAAATAATTTAAAAATTTATTAAACAATTACATAATAATTTGGAAATAATAATTAGTGATTTTAACATTTTTACTTTTGTTAAATGACTGTAAAACATAAATATAATCATGATACAATGAAGATAATAAAACTTCTAATCACTGATAGATGGCATATATATCAAATACATCACTATTCCTAGTGAAATATCAAAAACATCTTCAAAATTTGAGATTGAACCTTCTGAAAAAAAGAATCATTTTCAGTTATACACTATGTTAATCATTTATGTCCTAGAATGAGACACTTGCTTTCTCTTTTGTATATGTAGTGAAAAATGTGGTGGTTAGTGTGAAGTGTCAACTTAGATCTGCCTGGAATATAATTCCAGGTAGGTCATAGAGGCATGGCCTCAGGCTTGATGTCTGGTCCTTGGGTCTTTGCTCTTTGGTGTTACTTCCCTTCTCTGCTTCCAGGATGCTGGAACCTAAGTAGCTTTTCTCTGCTGTGCTCCATTTTCATGATGTTCCTGCCTGAGAGACACCTGACCATGGATTGAGATTTCTGAAACTGTGAACCTAGTAAACATCTCTCCTAAACTATGTGGTCAGAGTTTCATCACATGTTTATGTGCCCCATAAACTAACACCTTCAGTGAGGATCCAAATGATAAGTGGTACCAAGAAGATAGTTAGACCTCAAATCATATTAATGCCTGGCAAGGCATATTTTTTAAGCTTGAAATGAAAATTGTGCAGAGGTACATATTCACTCTTTAATTTTTAAGTAATCCAAGGCAAAAAGAACGTTCATCATGGAAATAAGACTATTAATGTCATGATAAAAATAAGATTATTAAACAGTATTTTGGTTCATTATTTACATATCACTCTAAAATGATAAGGGTGCCATGATTAGTTACCTAAAGATTACAGATGTGAGTTCAGAGAAACAATGCCTACATCACAAAAGTAGTTGAAACTTGAAGAAATTTTGTTATAGAGATATAACTTTATTATCTTTGTTACCATCTGAGTTATTCACCAAAATTCTCACATAGTAATCTATCATCAAAACTTATTTTTAATGGTTTTACATGGCATTTTGATTCTCGTCTTCAGTTTCCTTGAAAGCAAAGTTTTGAAGTCCTCTGACCTTATAAACTCATTTGTTACTCACTGATTAAACTCATTTACTTTCTCACATTTGATACTTTATAATTCATAGTGTTCCTTCCCTGGCACTCCTGAGTGTCACACACTCAAGGGTGGAACAAAGATTAGAAAATGTGTGACGGGATTGGGTTCTCCCTAGAATGCGGGTCAGGGAAATTTGTGTCAGTTCTATGGGAAAAAACAACATCACAGATATTTTCTTTGAACAAGTTTTAGGAAAAAGTGGTGGTGAAAATGGATATTTCAGAATCAGTGCCTTTAAGATTGCATCTGCCTGAGAACCACTTGGGAAACCATTCTACCTCCACTAGTGGAACACTGACTCCCAATGTTGGGGTCTGTCAATTAAAGTACTCAGACTTCTAGGGCAGTGCTTGTTACTGCTCAGTTTGAGATGTATGTGTGAGTAATGAATATACTAAGCACACAAACCAGTGAACAAAATCTCAAAGACTAGCAATTTGATCATCATTATATTCCAAAGAGGAAAGTTAAATTGAAGAGGGGAATTCATCGTATTTATTACCATAGATAGACTGCTCTGAAATATTTTGTCATTGTTATGCAGAATATGTTTTATTATACTGAAGTGATGTTTCCCTTAGGGTCTGATGAAAGTTATTTTTGTGCTCTAGAGGCTATTCATGTGAATGCAACTTCCAATTGATGCAGATAACTAAGATTACTAGAGGATATTTTAAATTATAAAATGGCAATTATCCCTACATCCTACAGCCCACTTGATACAATGCTGTAATTATACAAGATAACTATGGATGTCCAAAATATGTATATGTTTGCCGTATATATTTTTCTGGAGCACATACACTAGTATTATCAAAACAATTGGTAGTTATTTTTCTATAAACACATGGATATTTATATTATAATTCACACATGTGATACTGATGCTAATGTGCTATATATATGTATGTGCTCACATATATATAGAGAGAGAGAGCAAGAGAGAGAAAGAGAGATAGAGAGAGAAAGCAAGAGAAAGAGACAGGCAGAGAGAGTGAGAAATATTTTAAGGACTATTCTATCTCAATTTTTCTATATTATTACCATTTACTTTGTTTTGAAGAGGAAATTCTGTAAGATATCACACAGCTTTATTCCTTTGAGCCTATTTCACAGTCTTGATAATTGTATATATTTTTTTCAAAATCTTATGGGAAACAATATATATTAGATCACAATGAGATAGATGATGATCTTAATTTAGACAACTAATCTTTACACAGAATGTCTTTCTTTCCATCTTATATATAGAGTATAGATAGAAATTCAAAATTCAAATTCAGATATTGATACATATGTTTTGCAGGTAGATATGCAGATACATGAACAAAATGTTCATGTTTTAATAAAATAACTTTTGTACTATAAGGCAAACTAATGATTAATGCTGTCATAGAATTTAGTGAAATAGAAACAGGAAAGTGTGAACACGCAGTGGTAAATGCTTAAATACTGATATTTATTTTGATTCATGCAGATGTATGCATATCTAACATATTTGCAAGTATTAAATATGGCTCTAAGTGTCCCAAATTATATGACCATCTTCAGGAAATATTCCTCAATTTTCAGAGGAGAACAAGAATATAATGATAATTTTCTTAATATAGAACTGCAATCTCTCCCCACGAGTCAGTGCCATTTGCAGACTGCAAGGG
Organism: Dasyprocta punctata; assembly: GCA_004363535.1. Lineage (NCBI taxonomy): Eukaryota > Metazoa > Chordata > Mammalia > Rodentia > Dasyproctidae > Dasyprocta > Dasyprocta punctata. Next base: position 72,389 of record RJWM01007420.1, read on the forward strand.
GAGAGAACAAGGATTCATCAAGAAGCAAGCCCTGCCTTTGAACCAGCGCAACGTGCTGGTCACTGCTGTGAGGTGAACAGACAGACCCCAGCCCTTTCAGGTGTGTGGGCTGGCAACCAAGAAGAGACACCCTCCCCCTACCCCAGCAAAGTGACTAGTGATCTGGAGAAAAACAGACTGTGATAATAGCTATTGAGGTGAAATGCAATTTGATGCTTGTGGTATTTGGTGTTTCACAGACTTTGCAGGTTTAGGGCCAGTGGTCTGATTATCTATTCAGAGGATAATGGTATGCAGTGTGGCATCTAGGGGGGATCTCCTTCTGAAGATGGTAACCATTGTTAATTCCCTATTATCTTATTTTGAAGTCCTGTATCATTTTCATTGTTTTGTTGGGTTGGGTTTTATTTCTGTTTTGTTTTGCTTGATTTTGTTGTATCCAATGGCATGAGCAGTTATTTCAAAGATAGCAAGATATATTATGGTAGCCATTTTGGATTTACTATTATCTTGTTTAGAAGTGCTTTATTGCAGTCATTGTTTTATTTTTATTGGTTGCATTCTGTTCTGTTCTGCTTGATCTTTATTATGTCTGAAGGTATCTGCACCTATTTTGAAGAAAGCAAGAAGCTTATGATAACTATTGTTGATTTCATATTGTTTTGAAGTCCTGCATTATTTACACTGGTTTGCTTTGATTGGTTTTATTCTGTTTTATTTACCTTGGCTTTATCCTCTTTGAAGTAAAAAAATCAGTTCTTCATTGAATATTTTTCTAACAAATATTTACTGCCTATAATGTCTATAATCATGTTTTCTTGGCAATTAACATATCAAAATGCTAAGCAGAAGTTTACTTTTTTCTGTTACTACACCCTAAAAATAAGCTGTCAAAAGATGAAAGACAGAATTGCTTTAGTATATGAAACATAAGAGTTCTACCTTATTGTTTCAGATGGCTCTCTAAATATTAGATATAATTTTTATATTTTATCACAGTATTATGAATGAGAAATATATGAATAAACATATAACCCTTCTCTTTATGAATATTTGTATAAACACTTTTACTCCTATTCTAGTCCATAGAATATGACATATGTGGCTGCAAGGGAGGTTAGTGCATACATATATAAATTCTTTTTTTTAAAATTTTATTTTAAAGGTAGTAAATTCCAACAAAACATAACAGAACAAAGTCAGTCAAAACAAAGCAGTAGAACTGGTACAGAACTTCCAAGCAAGATCTAGGAAAACAACAGCTACTATAGTATATCTTGTTATCTTCACAATAGTTGACCATTCCACCAGCTGTAGTAAAATCAAACCAAGAACAAAGCAGAATAAAAACAATCAAAACAGAATATGAAATGAAGCAAAAAAACATAATCAGAGTAAAGCAAAACAATGAGAACAATATTGGGCCTCAAAGACAAGACAGAAGGAAATCCCCCATATTTGCTACATTCCATACTGTCATCCTCCCAAGAGATGCTCACACTGCTGGGCCCAGGCCTGCAAAATCAACCCATAATACAAGCATTTAGCTGCTTTATGTACCTTACTTGCTATCAACTTAGCCAGTCCTCTGATCCAGCAGGTTGCTTATGGTGTGTGTGTGTGTGTGTGTGTGTGTGCGTGCCTGGGTGTGTGTGTGTCTTGATTCTCAGCCCACGCTGGTAGGCACACAGGATGCACAGATCTTTCTCTTCCTGGAATCCGCGTTGGTCGCACCACTCACAAGGAAGGCAGGCTAATTGTCCTCTGGTTGGAACCTCCCTAGTGCATATGCTCTTAAGCTAAGACAAAATATAGTTTTAGTGCATATATCCTAACTGATACAAAATGTGAAGATTTAATTCCAGGAAAATTTAGTTTTTGGTGGAAAACTAATAATTGATATTACACATATAATCCATTGATATTATAAAAATATGAGAAGTTAAAATATTTTGTAAGGATCATGGTAGAAATTCATAGTAACTATCATACAAACACATTTGTAAACATATTGCTGTCAAATTGACATTAAAGGAAAAGATACAGATATTTCTCTAAAAGGAAATAAACACAGATGACTCGCAACATCTCCTGTTGCATTTTTATTAAAGCGAAAAGTTCAAGTGTTGTTTAAAAATACTGAAAAGAAGGTACATGTGACATGAGAAGCATTAATCCAGAAATTCTTTTAATACATCGTTATTTCTTAAAATATGTAAACAAGTACTATATATATGTATGTTATATATGTAATATATATACATGTATTATATGTGGATGACAATTGATCCTATTAATCAGGCAGAAAGGAAAGAATCTAGTAATGTATTTACCTATATGTTTGTGCATCTGTGTTTGCATATATATACATATTTGTATATATATATAAAACATTTGAAAAACTAATTCACAAGACATATATATATATATATATATATATGAATATTCTCTTCCACATATATTATGTTTCAGTTGAATGTGGAAGAAAAAACTGTTCTATAATATTTATTTTAAGCTTAGGAGTGGTACATTGTGTAGTCGGTGGTGGTCTGTAAATACCCATTATGCTAAGTTGATTGATAGTGATGATTATTTCCAAGTTCTTCATGTTTATGAACTGAAACCAGAGACTTCACATGATATTTTAAATAAAGAACACCAGCAGCTGAGCTTATTTCAATGGGCATTTTTATAAAAATTGTAGAGATAATTCCAGGATATAATTGTAGCACTTTTTCATTCTAGTCAATGGAACAAGGGGTGGTACTATTTTCTTCCTTACTATTCATGTTAATTTTCCATGACAAATGTGTAAATAATTTGTAACTAATGCACAAAAAGCATTAAGTGTCATATGAACACTAGAGTATAAACACTAATATTTAAAAGACAAGCAAATGATATAACTTTCAAACCATAATTGCCAACCTAATAAATGGAACTGAAGTTAACTTTTCTCTTTGTTTCATGTACCGAGAAAAATAAATAAACAGAAGTGCAGTTAACATGATCAATTACCCAGGGTACTTTGAAAGTCCTCAGAGAAATAAAAACTTCTCATCATTAAATTATGTACATATGAAGTTTCTCAGTTAGAAAGATATCCCATAGGAGAAATGGCAAAATGAATAATGTCCCCAAAAATGTGACAATGGCAAAATGAATAATATTCTCAAAAATGTGACAATGAACTTTACAGTTCTATTAATTCTTGCAACCTTAGAGAAAAGTCAAAAGCCAAATACAAATGTTATTTACAACCATAAATAACTCAATAAAGATAGTTCTCTAAGAGATAAAGTAATGTGGTACAAGTACATAGAATCTTTGTTTCTCATTTTAATCCTACAATAAGATTTATGAGAGAAATATCTTATCTAATATCTTATCTTGGACAGTGTGCCATCCCAATTCTAATACATCCCCCAATGATCCTTAGATCTGGTGTTCACAGCGTTGCATGCTACTCTCGTACCTCACCTGAGTTTTGATCTGTGTCACCTATAGAAAGGGACAGGAGTGGTGGCTTGTGGCTTCTGTGAGTAGGATCTAAAAGTTATTATAACATTTTTCTACACTCTGTTTTTCTTGTATCATTTGTGCTGAGGGAAACCAGTGTCATGTTACGAAGATTCAAGAGAGGCCCATGAGGCAATGAAACTGGGGATTCCTGACAACAAACCAACTTGAAAAATGCTGTTTTAGGTCAAAGTAAGCTTTCAGGTGACTGTGATGTCAGCCAACATCTTGGCAACAACTGCCTGTAATTGAGACAAACACACAACAAAGCTACTATGAAATTTCAGACCCACAGTAATAGTGTTTCAAGCTAAAATTTTGAGGTAATCTGTTATGTAGTGAGACACAACCAGTTCATGTATTCATTATCAAGTCTTCCTTAGGTTTCACTGATCTCATCCAGATTTAAGATAGAAACTAGATAAAAATGTAGTGCATGGTTGAATTTCAAAATCAGGTCTTGTGTCATTTTAGAGAACTCACAAATTCTTGCTCAAGTAAAGATCATCTGATCAATTATGCAAATGTGAGTTACATTTATGTATATATATATATATATAGTGAGTTACATTCATATATATATGAATGTATATATTTGAATATATACGCATATATATATTTGTGTCATTTTAGAGAACTCACAAGTTCTTGCTCAAGTAAAGATCATCTGATCAACTATGCAAATGTGAGTTACATTTATGTATATATATATATAGTGAGTTACATTCATATATATATGAATATACATTCATATATATGCGTATATATTTGAATATATACCCATATATATATATGTATGTATGTGTATATATATATCCCCAGCTCTCTTCTAGGCATTGTGTAGTCATTAGGTCTCAAATGCATACAGAATTACACTCTCTGTTTGCCTAGAATAGTTATTTGCCTGTTCCCATTGTGCATACATACAGGTTCTCATTTTAATAATGAGACACTACACCAAAATGTTGACAGGAAAACATGGGTCTCAGAAACTTTCAGTATCCTTTTCAGTAATAGCAGATAAAAATCAATAAATCTCTCTTACAAATACCAACTGTAGAATATTTTATGCCTATATCTTGTACCCTGAGCAATTACTTTAAGTTAACAGCATGTAATGTATTAACTATTGTTTTGTTATGAAATTTTGTTTTACTTTTTTCTCATAAAATAAAAGTAAATAAATAAATAAATAAATAAATAAATATCTCATGGATTATCTGATTCTAAGCATCTTTGTTTCTTCGTGCACCTGCCAGCATCAATTACAAGCAAACTGTTCCTGTTGAGAGCTGAATGAATTGACTTGTTGTAGGAAGTAATTTGATATAAACCTGCTGATCTTAGAGGACTACCTTTCAAAAGCAATGATTTCAGTTTAAGAGTAATTATCATTGACCCCAATTTTCAGTTGAATACTTCATAAAAATAAATACTTAAATAAGTAAGGAAGAAAAATGAACATTTGTTGGGAGATGCCTTTAATAAACCAAAAATAGGGGTGTTCCTGCTCTCAAGTACTAATTGACCCAGTGAAAATATATAGTGGTAGTTTCTGATTGTTTCTATTACTTTCCATTAGAAAATAACTCATGAAAGACAGAAGTATGTCATCATTTTTTCAAATATCCATGTCATTGTTGTCGTATATTCAAACACACAGACTAAAATTTCCAGTCAACATTCAAATAGTGTGAGCATTAAGTTGTGTCTTCCACACCTGTGCCTCAATGCCAATGTGATCTTCGCCATCTCAGCTACAATGTCTGCAGTGGAACAACATCATGTATAATCACTCTGGCAAATCTGCCATTCTTCACCCGGAGAGATGATAGCTACTAAAAAAAGGAAGAGTATCAGTGCAGAGAGAACTCAAAGCCACTTCAATAATTTGCTATTACCGAGGGACTGGTGCTTCTGTCAAGTAAAATTTTCCTAATTATGGAAAATTGGTCTATTAATCACTGAAAGGGTCACCATCATTATTATTATACTGGAGGGGGCAAGGCGGGCAGAGCAAGGATACAAATGCATGACTCCAAACTGCAAATTAAAGTATTTCCTTTGCCCTGACAATCAACTTCTATAATTACAAACTTTAAAAAATATGAATAAATTATGTTTTTAATGATCAAAATTTGATATAATGTAGACAATCACTGAAGCTACTTATTTTTGTGTAAGTATGCAGAGTTCTGTAATGCTTAGACAAATACTGAGAAATGTGCTTAAATGACATATTGAAGGAAATATTGCATATATGTTATGAAATTAAGTTTTGTTTAGTTTCCAAATTGTTATT
>RJWM01007421.1:0-78267 GCA_004363535.1 Dasyprocta punctata
TGCCTTTATTTCATTCTTTTACTCTTTCCATGGGCTACAGTTCTCGTTTTAGATTCTTCTTGGGTCCAGAGGACCCATCTCCCTCTTTTTTCCTTCTCTCTGTTATTATATTAGTTTATATTCCAGCATTTTGATGGTATATTCAGGGAGCCTCCCTGTCACGGTGTCATCTGGGTGGCCATCTTGGAGGAAGTCTCTTGGTGGCTTCTTGTTCTCTTCCCTCACAGTCCATGAATGGCACTGACTCATGGGAAAAGGCTGGGGTCTGGTTGTCCCCCCAGCAGTGGTGGCCTGCACATGGCACTGGTTCGCAGGGAGGGCTTGCTTCTTGGTAGCTTCTCCTCTTATAAGTTGGCTGCTCTAGGTATTGCATCACAGTGGTGCAAAGTCAACAAGCATCCTTCCTGCTCATCAAACCTCTGCAAAGCAATGTCTACATGTCATCTCCACCCACAACTCAGCCTATGGCAACCTGACTTCTTCTTACTGTGCTCTGCTGAAAATCATCTCCATGGACATCTTCTGCACCCTTGTCTTGGTTAAACCTCAAGTCTGCTCTCCTGTCCTTACCTTATTTAGTTTCTTGGTACTATTTAATGCCTGTCAGAAAAACTCTACTTAGCACCTTGGGTGAGAATTTCAGTAAAAGGCAAATGGAACATTTTGCGACAACATTAATGGTCTTCTGATCCACTGTCCAGTCTCCCAGGGCTATGTGCTCAACATTGGAACTACTTAGTCCATCTTAGAATTATAGCAATGTCCCCCTGACTGGCAGCAATTTGATTATCTACCACCATTGCCCTACCATGCAGGCCTCTTTATAGGGCAACCTCGGTTCCTCACTGCACACAGAGGCTGCCACAGAGCCTCCATGGGAAGGTGCCAGGTAAATTCGGAAGAGATAGCTAAAATAGGCTCACATGAACTGGGGGTTGGGCACCTGTAAGTTGAGCAGGGAGAACAATAATGCTTCCTGCATGCTTCTACTCCATTTCATCCCATGTGGAAGGTGGATTGCTCGGCTTGTAGAGCTGTGTGCAGACCTGAGAGCAGCTGACTCAGTGCAGATGATGCTCACAGCAGATGCTTCTGCCCCCTGCATCCCTGGGAGCCTTTGTGTGGCACCTCAGTGCACATCTGCAGTCAAGCGGAGGGAGAAGGATCCAGGAGAGAGGTGTGTGATTGAAATCACACTTTAGCCAGAGCTCTCAGTAGTGAGATGAGCAGATCAGGGAGGATCTACTACAGGAAAGTGCCAGGGTCAGGCGAGCTTGAACAGCACCCCTTGAGTCTGCAGAGCCGCTGGTCATCAGAGCATCTCAGAGCTGCCTCAGAGGGGCCTTGAGTCAATGAAAAGTAGCCCTTAAAAATAATTTTTTCCATCACTGAAGGGACTCAGAAAAAGGCAACATAGTCCCATGCCAAGGGGTGAGGTTGGTGAGCAAAATGAAGGCTGCCCCTCAGCCCTGATTTGCCAATTTGGATGGATGACTTTGTGCAGTAAAGAACCCTCATCAACACACCTGGGGGAATAATACCTCCTGGGTGGGAGTGAAGAGCATGGGATCAAGAAGGGAAGCACAGGGTGCTTTGGATTTCTAATTTCCTGCTTCCTGTACCACATCTAAGCTTCCCTAAACTCTGCACTGGCAATTTTCCCAAGCAACCCACCTGTAACCTCAGCACTCAAGAGGCTGAGGCAAGAGGCTCACAAGTTCGAGGTCAGCCTGGACTACATAGCCAGTTCAAGGCCGGCCTGGAATACATTGTAAGACCCTGTTGAAAGAAAGTGAGAGAGGGAAGGAAAGGAAAAGAAAAGGAAAGAGGGAGCAGGTGGGGTGTGGGGAGGGAGAGGAAAAGAATATGTAAAGAGCAGTCTTCCATTTTCAGTAACTAATGAGGAAGGAACTATCATTTACTGAACTAGACTGGGCTACATGCTTTAATAGATTATCTCAATTAACCCTCCCCCAAATAACTGGGAGAGCAACCATTATTTTATAACTGAAGAAACAGGTCAAGAGTGATCTAATGATTTTCCCTAGAGGGAAACTGTTTGAAGAAATAACCACTGAAATGTCTGAAACTTGACAAAAGACTTGAAAATACACATCCAAGATGCTCAAGAAAATTCAAGTAAGAGAAACTCTGGGATCCACAAAGCCACGCTGCATGATTTGGGCAGGTCTAGTTGATCAACAGTGTCGTCAGGAACTCAATCTGTACACCTTCCAAAATACTAGCTTCATCCTAAAACTGATTTCCTTCCTGTTAGAGGCTTCTGGAGTAGCTGTGGCTGCACACTCCTGTATCCGGGGGCTCCTTCGAACTTCCTTCCCAAAAGGCCCCATAAAGTTTCTCTAAATTCTCTGATGCCCAATCTGGGTTAGGCCTTGGCTCATACTAATCAAGGGTGGGGATAGAAAGAATGCCTACCACACTTAGCATTTATGAAAGACACACAGACATCAAGGAATGAGGTGAGAACTAGGAGGAAGGGATGACTCCAAAACCAAGAGAGTGAAAAATTTCAAGATAGAGAAAACTAATATTAAAAGTTCAGACAGATCCAGTAACATAAGGTAAATATACAGTTCTTGGACCTTCAGAGTTATTCCTCTTATCACAATGGGTGCATGTATTTTAACAAAGACAGGAACATTTCCAAAAGTCTTCAGCTGACTAACACTATTCTAGAGAATAAATACACCTGAAGATTCAAGTTAAGGAGGCCCACAGCATTGACTGGGCTCCCCAAAGCAGCCTAAGAAAAAAACTTTCTTCTATCAAGTTCTGTAATGTAAATATAACAAAATGAGAGTCTGAAAGGGCAGAGCTTTCATTCAGTCATCTACAGGCACCCGTGTTTCTCTAAAGACAGTTTAACTACAACCTCTTTCCTACCCAAGAATATGAAGGATTGGCCACTAATACAGAATGAAGGCTTAGAAGTCTAATCTAAGCACCAGAATGATTGAACTCTATAAATTGCCTTCAGTCAGAAACTTTCATGGAATTTCTTGACTTTTCTCTTTCAGTAAGGCCTATCTTTTCCTACTCGTTTAAGACACTAGCAAGTAAAACAAAGTGCTGACCATTTATGCTACCAGTATTTGAACCAGAATCTGCATCTAAAACAGAGAGAAATTTTGTAAGGTGGGACTACGGTATCATGGTTATTTAGGAAAATGTCCTTATTTTCTACAGATCCATACCGTACTATTTTTGGCTATGATGCTATTATATCTGTATTTTGAACTGTGTGTGTAAAAAAAAAAGAACTGAGCAAGATCACAGTTGTTAAATTTGTGACAGATATGTATTTATTCATTGTCCACTGTATATTCTAAGAGTTGAATTTCTCATGATAAAAAAGTAACAAAAAATGTTCAGTGTTAAATGGTCAGGTAGCCATCATAGTAATAATCTTTTAGAGTATTTGGTAAAAATATTAAATTAGAATATGGAATACTACTCCCTGGCACATTAAAAAGATTAAATCAGGGCTGAGGGTGTAGCTTAACTGTTGATTATGAGATTTAGCACTCTTGAGGTACTGGGTTCAACCACCAGCAGCCAAAAAAAAAAAAAAAAAAAGTTAAGACAGGATGGTAAAAACCAAATGAAAATGAACAGAAGTATGCAATAAAGTATTTCTGGGCCAATCTCTGCACAGCTTCTGTTATTTAAATATCTTGATGCTATGGACAGCTATTTTGAAAAGAACAAGAAACATTACGGTAGCTATTGTTGATTTCCTGCTGTCTTGAAGTCCTGTGTTGCTTGCCTTGCTCTGTTCTGATTTGCTTTGTTCTGTTTTGTTTTGTTTTATTCTCTTTAAAATAAAATAAAAATAAAAAAATCTTTCTGTCTTACTCTTTCTCTGGACACTGAGAATGCAGAGAGAATATTAACACTGCACTGTTACACCAACTATTTAGTGAAATTCTTTCTGTATCTTTCTGCATTCAGACTAATTCAGCAGTCACAAATCTGCTGACACAAAGGCAGTTTCACACATGCAAGTGTCACACTAAAATCAGGATAAGCAATATTTGGAGAGGGTATCCATAATTATCCAGATCTTTACCAGCAGCACAGGAATCTCTATTCATTGAGAGCAATATTAGGCTTGGATTCACTTACTGATGTCATCTATATATTGTAACTTGGACTCTGTTGGATGAGAACAAAGGTTTCATGATGGATTTTTTTCCTCCCAGAAAATCTAGCAGTTTATTACTAAGTTGAAAACATTAATATATGGACATGGTCACACACACATGCACACATAGACAGACACACACACACATGCACACAGACACACAGACACACACACACACACACACATGCACACAGATATGATGAAAATTTTCCTGGCAGCCTCGATAAGGCTGATTTTTTGTTCTTCTAGCAGTTCTGGAGAATGAACTAAGGACCTTTTTACTGAGTGACTTCCCTAGATCTTTAAAAAATGTTTCTTTTCTTAATGTTGAGATAGGGTCTCACTAAGTTGCTCAGGCTGGGCTGGAACTTTTGATCCTTTTGCCTCAGCCTCCCACAATGCTGGAATTATAGGTGTGCACTACTGTGCCCGCCTTTTTATCAGGAGGTGGGGAATGAGATGGGGTCTCACTATGTTGCCCAGGTTGGTATTATACCTCTGGGCTCAAGTGATCCTCCTTCCTCAGCCTCCCAAGTACTGTATCTAAAACTATAGGGATGGGCCACCATGCCTAACTAACTGTGCAACTAAAGCTGTTCTTTTTTTTAAAAAAAGTCAAATTAACTAGAAATTACTCATCTGGCAACAAAATCCCTGAAGTAGGTTGATTTTGCCTATCATGAGCTTCCAGAAAGAATCTGAGTACCCCAGAGACAGGCTTATGAGGTCCTTGAGGCTCAACACTTCATTAGAAAAATGATGGGGGAGGCTGGCTACACTACATTCTTTCTAACAATACAACAAACCCTAAAAATAATGAGTTTATATTAATCACAAAACAGCAGGTACCGTGACAACATTTTGCCCTAATTCTGGATATTAAACGTTTTCACAAGGACAAAATGCAAGAAATCCTCTATTTTAGTAAAATGGTGCTACCTATACAGTTCTAGCATAAACTCCAGAGGCACATTTGTGTCAGTAAGTCCAAGTCCTTGCCTTTCTCAAGTACCACCTTTCAAACATGAAGATCTGCAAAATCAGAGGCTCGGAGTTGGTGAAGTCTGTGTCTTGGGGTTTGTACACATGGGAACATCTGCTTCCAGCCAAGATGGAGTAAGTTAGGTTGGATTTATTCTTTTTCCTGAAATGGTAAAAAAAGGGGCAAAATTCCATATCCTGCAAAATATCTTTCAAAAATAAAGGTGAAACAGAAGTATTTCAGACATATGCTTTGGAGTAATTCATCATTAGTAGATGTACTCTATAAGAAAATTAAGGTCCTTAAGGCAAGGCCAGGAAAGGCACCAGATGAAGATCTGTATCTCCACAAAAGAATGAAAAGTACTGTCAGTGCTAGCTATGTGAGTAAACATTCTCCCCTCATGATGTAAATCTCTTTAAAAGATTTAATGCTATCACTGAAAACAAAAACAACAAAAGTCATACTGGGTTTATAAATATTTAAAAGTAAAACAGCACAAGACTGGGAAGGAGAAATGAAAGCACACCATCATGAGACCCTTACTTAGCCTGTGTGTGGAGCAGTGTATCATTTGATGGCAGATTGTGATAAATTAAAAAAATGTATATTACAAACCCTTAAAGCAGCTACTAACATAAAGTATGCAATGATAGTGATACTGCATCTAGAAATTCAGGATCATTTTATGTACTATATTTAATGAAATGTATGAGTCCATCTGCTGTAGGACGGAAAATAAAAACTGGACTGAGAAAAAAATAGTCAATTCTACAAAGATGAGTGGGGGAGAGAACATAACTGAAGAGGATGAGCACATTAGAGCTACTCAGAGAAAATCAGCAAAAAACATAGGCAATTGGAAGAAAGGGAGGGACACACATCCTGAAGCTGAAATAAATCTGAAACAAGAGACCTGTACATCAAATAAAACATAGGTGTAGGGCTTAAGAAAATGGCAATCCAGCCCACAGGGCTGCTGGTGGGTCGCCTGACTGCAGGCAGAACAGGACCACCATACTAGGAAGTTTAAAAGAAGAAGAAGAAGAAGAAGAAGAAGAAGAAGAAGAAGAAGAAGAAGAAGAAGAAGAAGAAGAAGAAGAAGAAGAAATGGATAGACTTGAAATAGTGCGGCTAACTCAAGTGGCACAGAATAGACTTGGGATACAAGGTCCCCTGCCTCTTTTGCCTTCCTCCAAAGAGGAGATGCTGCAGTGTGCAGGAAATTCCGCAGGCACACAGGGGTGAGTGAACTGCTCCCTCCCCAACGAGTCGTCAGGTTTTGTTTTGTTTCTTTCCTTTCCTTTTCTGCACCAGTGTTTACCAGAAACTCTAGGGACAACAAGATTAGGAACTGTGAGGTGGGCAAGTGAATGGAAATGCATGACCCCTCCCATTCCATGACCAGTGCTTGAGGGACACGGGACTTAAGCAGCCTTGTGCTGTGGGACTGAGCAGCCCTGGCTGTCCCCAAGGTGACAGTAGGAGTAGACAGTCAGCCCACATCACCCCACCGCACCTCATCCTGCAACAAGAAGCAGCGGGAGAAGCAGTGAGTCAGCAAGGTTATGGCCCATGGAGGAAGTGGCAGTGCTGGTGGTGGAGCCACCAGTGAAGGCATGGAGTGGAACAGCATGACTCCTGCCGCCCTGAGACCAGTGACTTGAGGGACGTAGGACTTAAGCAGCACTGTATCACAGCACAGCAATGAATGGGAAGTTAGCAGTCTCTCTGTCAGAGGAGAGATAGAATTGGGACTGAACAGCCTTGGACGGCAGCTGCAGGAGCAGAGGGTTAGCCTACAGCACAGCCCCTCATCCCACCCGGCCTGAAACAAGTGACCTGAGAGGACAGTGGTGAGCCAGTGGAAGAGGATCACAAAAGGCTGTGCAAAGACCAGGAGGAGCCAGCTATATACGGGACTGGGAGCTGCTCTTGGCTGCCTCTGCCTGAGGGCACCATAGCCTGGAAGAGAGCTACTGGGACAAACAGGGTAAGGAGTGAGTGGGCTACAAAGGGCATACAGAAAGTTACTGGCTGAAGACTCTAGCCCTAGCCCCCACACATTTGGAGACCAAGTCCCACATTCAGCACTAATTCTACTGCAGGGTTGCACAGGAGTTCTGGGCTCTCTGACTTGGACACAACCACAGAACTGTGGACACCAGAAGAATTCTATTTTTTCTTCTTTCTTTGCTGATTTATTTTCTTTTCCTTCTATCTTTTTAAAAAGGTTTTTGAACCTATATTTTTGTTCTAATCTATTCATCTTCTTTCTCTCTTTTGTCAACTATCTCTCTTGATTTTATAATATTTTCATGAGTGAACATTATCTCTAATCTTCCTGGTTATCTTTGATAATCTTTTGCTTATTCCTTCATTCTTTCTCTTCTGCCCTCTTCTCTAGTTTCCCAAAGTTTATGTGATTATCCTTTGTCCTCCAGCTTTGCTTCTACTATATTTCTTCTCATTTATCTCTGTTTCATCTCTTACCTCTCTTTTTAAATTGCTTATTGGTACAATTTTGGTATACATAATGATCACATTCATCATAGGGAATTTGTATCTCTACATGATATAACTTGATTTTTTCCCCATTTCTCTACCATTCCTTCAACCCCTCCTATCCCTCTTAAATTTCCCCACCATAGAGTAAAACCATTCTACCAAAGGTAAACTCTTTGCATACAAGTTACCAATTTATGTCAGGTTTTGTTATATAATTGTAGATCTTTCTCCTATGGTTAAATGTGCCAAATTAAGAGCTACCACAGTTTGTCAGTTTCTAAGTTGGGCTTGATACTATTGCTAATGGTACTACTTTAGTTAGGATGCCCTACCTGTTGTAATCAGTTGTTTTCCTTTGGGTAACAATACTGTGAATGTCTGGGGTAATAACCAGCACCACAGTTCAGTACCAAAGGACTGAGAGCTGAGCCAAATAGATACCAACATCTTGTCTTTAATAAATTAGGAAGGTAGGATCTTGGGACACACATAAAAACAGAGAACCTCGTATACCTAAAAGACATTCCTGAAGAACAGATATTTCCAGATCTCCAGCCCACCCAGAACAAACCTAGGGGGACGAGGAAAATGAAATTTCTGAAATGATAGCAGTAGAAGTAAAAAAACAAATGCATGAGGCCATAGAGGAAATCAGATTAGAAATAATCTCTCAGGTGAAAAAAAAATGACATGCTTAGTAAATCAAGGCATAGATTAAAAAAAGAGGAGTATAGGAAAATGATGGAAATCATGAATACCCAATGTAGGAAAGAAACGGAATGCATGAAACAGATTTGAACAGACATCCAGGAAATTAAAAATTCCATTGAAAGTTTGCAAAACTGCATGAATGAAAGAGAATACCACATCTAGAAGACAGGATGGTGGCTAGTGATCATGAAAGGGAAGAGCTCTTAAAAATAACAAGGGAACAGAAAAAAAACAATCCATAGGTGCGAGAGTATGCAAAGAAGAACAGTGTAATATTGATCAGAGTCAATGAAAAGCAGGAGTCAGCACAAACGACATAAAAAGACTGTTTACAGAAGTAATGTCAGAAAACTTCATAAGCATGGAAAAAGAATTTGATATACAGATCAGTGAGCCATATAGAACTCCAGTTAGCCATGACCAAAATAAATCTACACCAAGGCATATAATAATCAAGATGCCAGAAATTCAGCACAAGAATAGAATATGAAGAGCTATTAGAGAAAAGGAATAAATCATCTATAAAGGAGGACTCAATATGGACTGCCTTCCGGGGTCCTGACCCCAGGACCTTGGAGGAGAACGAGAAGGGCCCCGTGAGGGGCCCCCGCCTGGCCCGAGTGAGTGGCACCGGCGCGCGGGCTTGGAATCAGGGACAACACAACCCCCGCCCCCGTAAGCAACCTGCTGTTTCGGAGGTCTGGCTGGATTGATAGCAACCAAGGAACATCAACCAACTTTTGTTTTGTAGATTTGTCCAGGCCTCTGGTCAGCAACCCAAGCATCTCTTTACAGCAGGCAATGTAGCAAGTATGGGGGATTCTCTTCTGCCTTGTCTTTTATTAGTAATAAAATATTAAAAAAACAAAAACAAAAACAAAAACAAATCATCTATAAAGGAAAGCCAGTCACAATCACAGCAGACCTCTCAACACAAACCCTAAATTCAAGGAATGCTCCAAGTGAAGTATTCCAAGTCCTAAAAGAACATAACTTGCAACACAGATTGATGTATTCTCAAAAACTATCTTTCAGAACTAATGGAGAAAAAAGATACTTCCATGACAAAGAACAACTGAAGAAATTCATGACCACTAAAACAGCTCTACAAAGTGTACAGAAAGATATTATACAAAGGAATAAAAATGACCACAATTTCAAGAACATCAATAGAAAGAAGTTACCAGGAAGGGCAAGTAATTAAACAGAGAGGAAACACGGGGAGCCTACATCAGAAAAATAATATGGTGGGCAACCCGCTTGGGACCCCTTCTGTCCCTCAGACAGAAGCTTTCTTTCTCTCAATAAATATATTCTGCCCTTGACCTCCATTGTTCCTAAAATTCGTTCTTCAATTTTAGAGAACACGAACTTGCGCCGGACATACAATAGGTTGGGAGTTTCATTCCCTTATATCATTTGGAGGTCTGAGATCGTTTTTCCTATATCATTTGGAGGTCTTCCACCAAGATCATTGGGTCAGAGACTCAAAGCTGTATGCCCACCAAGATGAAAATGCCTGGTGTCTACCGAGGGCCTCTAGGCAGAATCTCTGCAGAGGTATACCTGACTGCTGTTCCACAACTACAACCCGCTTCAGCCTGAAGAAGCCAGATTGGTCATCGCGCATTACCTCTCACGGCAGTTTGGGATACTTCTTCAGAGTGGGGAGTGCTACAGGCAACTGAGTTAGACAGAAATATTATAGGCAGTCAGACAGGGTTAGGCCCTCAAGGAAACTGGCACAGAGGACCAGATGTCTTGTGACCTTGGAAGAGACACACACCTCTTACTGTGGGCCAGATATCAAGACAAAAGGCAAAACAAATGCACCCATATCCTAAGGATTGATATTCTAAATAGTTCTATATCACCCTCAGGAAGTCAGAAGTCAGCATCCCAGCCTCTTACAGGAAAAGTCATTGTTGCTAAGCATCCCCCCCACCCCTGCTTATTACATGACTCACTTCCCCATTTGTCCTTGATTTAATCAATTCTACCTAAGCAGTTAATTTTATTGGTTAACCATGGTTATGTCCCACCTTATCCCATCTGCCTTGCAAGTTCCCAGTTTTCCCCATCATGGTTTTACTCTATAAAAGTCCCTAAAAATGACAGAGTGGTAACCCACTCGGGACCCCTTCTGTCCCTCAGACAGAAACTTTCTTTCTCTCAATAAATATATTCTGCTCTTAAAAAAAAAGAAAAATAATATGGCAAGGATAAGTCAATACGTATTAGTTATAACCATCAATGTAAATGTTCTCAATTCACCAATCAAAGAAACAAATGGCAGAATGGATCAAGAAACAAGATCCAACAATATGCTGTATACAAAAACACATTTAACTCAAAAAGGAATTCATAGACTGAAAGTCAAAGGGTGGATAATGATACTCTATGCAACAGGAACCTAGAAAAAAACCAGGGTTAGTCATTCTGTTTGCAGTAATTGTGAACTTCAAACCAAGAATGATCAAAAGAGATAAAGAAGGTCACTACATACTTGATAAAGGAAAACTTCAAGAAGAAGAAAAAATCATAAATATGCATGCAACAAATACAGGATCACCCACTAAACAAAACAAATATTAATGGACATGAAAAATCAAATAAACACTAACAATTGTAATGGGGGACCAGAATACCCCACTGTGACAAATATATAGAACAACTAGACAAAAAAATCAACAAAGAAATATTGAAACTGAACCAAACCCATGAATAAATGGACTTAATAGATGTTTACAGAGTGTTCTACCCAACAACATCAGAAGACACATTTTTTTTCTCAGTTGCACATGGGATGTTCTCTACAATAGATCACATAACAGCCCACACAACATCCTTAAATAAATGCAAAGGAATTTGAATTTTCCCATGCATATTGTCTGACCATAATGTGATGAAAATGAAAATTAATGGCAAAAAACCCCCACAAAAATTCCATAAACACGTGGAAATTAAATAACACTGTTCTGAACAACCACTGGGTCACAGATGAAATTAATGAAGAAATTAAACTATCTACAATTCAAAGATAATGCTGATACAATATATCAGAACTTATGGGATGCAATGAAAGCAGTCCTAAGAGGCAAATTTATAGTGGTGAATTCTCATATCAGGAATATAGAATGAGCTTAAGTAAACAACCTAATGTTGCACCTCAAACTTCTAGAAAAAGAAGAGCAAGTCAAGGCCAAAGTTCACAGATGGGAAGAAATTATAATGATCAGAACAGCAATTAATACAATTGAGACTAAGAAAACCATACAAAGAATCAATGAATTGAAGAGTTGGCTCTTTGAAAGAGTAAAGAAAATTGATAAGCCCTTAGCTAACCTGAATAAAAAAGAAAAGATTCAAATTCATGCAATTAGGAATGAAAAGGGTGAAATCACTCCAGATCCTAAGGAAATCCAGAATATCACTGATACCTACTTCGAGAATCTTTATTCTAATAAGATGGAAAACAAAGAAGAAATGGACAGAGTCCTAGATTCATATGAATTACCAAAGTTGTGTCTGGAATATATAAGAATTCTAGATAACCTAATATCAGTCAGTGAAATTGAAAATGCAGTAAAAAACTTACCAGCACAGAAAAGCCCAGGTCCTAGTAGATTTACTGCTGAATTTTACAAGAAATTTAACTCTTTAATGAAATAGAAAGGGAAGAATTACTCTCTAAGTCATTACTGGAGGCAAGTATTACCCTGACACAAAAACCAGGGAAGGACACAGCCAAAAAGGAAAACTACGGGCCAATATCCCTAATGACACAAAAATCCTTAATAAGATACTAGCAAACAAAATGAAAAAAATCATCAAGAAGATTATACACCTTGACCAAGTGGGATTCATCCCAGGAATTTGCAGGGATGGTTCAACATATGCAAATCAATAAATGTAATACAATGTATCAACAGAGTAAAAGACAAAAATCACATGATCATCTCAGTGGACTCAGAAAAAACAGTTGATAAAGTCCAACATTCTTTCATGATGAAAACTCTATAGAAAATTGGAATAGATGGTCTTTATCTCAATCTATAAAAGCCATCTATGACAAACCAATAGCCAACATTGTACTAAATGGTCAAAAAATGAAAGCATTCATTCTGAAAACAGGAACAAGACAAGGATGTCTATTATCACCACTCCTCTTCAATATAGTTCTGGAAACACTAGCCAGAGGAATTAGACAACAGAGAGAAATAAAAGGAATAAGGGTGGGAAAGGAAGTTAAATTATCATATTTGCAGGTGATATGATACTCTACATAGAAGACCCAAAAACTCCACCTAAAGACTTCTAGACTTAATAACAAAATTCAGTCAGGTAGCTGTATACCTAAGTCAACTCCGAAAAAGCAATAGCATTCCTGTACACAAATTGCAACTCAATGAGAGAGAAATTAGGGAAACAACACCTTTTATAACAGCATTGAAAAAAGTGAAATACTAAGGAATTAACTTTACAAAGTAATTAAAAGATCTCTTCATTAAAAACTACAGTACTCTGAAAAAGGAAATTGAAGAAGATATTAGAAAATGGAGAGATATCCCTTGCTTTTGGGTAGGAAGAACCAACATAGTGAACATGGCCATACTCCCAAAAGTGTTATACAGATTTAATGCAATCCCAATCAAAATATCATTAACATATCTTGCAGAATTAGAGAAAACAATCCTAAAATTCATTTGGAACCAGAAGAGACCTAGGTTAGCAAAAGCAATTCAGGGCAAAAATGCAAGGAATGGGGCATCACCATCCCTGGCTTCAAGTTATACTACAGAAGTACTGTGATAAAAACAGCATGGCACTTAAAAAATGCCAAAACAACAACAAAACAAAACAAAAGAAGAAACAAAACCCCCCCAAACAGACCAGAGAATCAGTGTAACAGATTAGAAGATGCAGAAACAACTTCAAACACACTCAGTCACCTTATCTTTGACAAAGGGGTCAAACATGTTCACTGGAAGAAAGATATCCTCTTTAACAAATGATGCTGGAAAAACTGGCTTTTCATATGCTGAAAACTAAAACTAGACCTATGACTATCACCATGCACTAAACCAGAATAAAAATGGATTAAAGATCTAAATATTAAAACAGAAACACAAAATCTGCTGAAAAAGAGAATAGGTAGAACTCTTGAAGACATACATGTAGGCAAAAACTTCATGAAGAAAACCCACATAGTACAGAAAATACTACAAAGAATCATCAACTGGGATTGTATCTTATTAGAGAAACTTTTGTACAGGAAAAGAAATCACCAAGAGAGTGAAAAGACAACCCACAGTGTGAGAAAAAATTTTAGCCAGTTGTGCCTCAGTCAAAGGGCTAATATTAGAACATATAAAAAAGTGAAAAAAAATCAAATCTCCCAAATTCAAAGACCCAATCCAAAAATGGGCATTTGAGATGAAAACAGACTTCTCAAATGAAGTTATACAAGTAGCAAATAAATATAGGAAAACATATTCAACATCACTGATCATTCAAGAGATGCAAATTAAAACAACACTGAGATTCCACCTCACTCCAGAGAGAATCTCTATTATCAAAACAATCAATCATTAACAAATGCTGGTGGGGTAGTGGGGAAAAGGGAATACTTCTTCACTGTTGGTGGGAGTGTAGACTGGTACAACTACTGTGAAAATCAGTATGAGATTCCTCAAAAAACTAGGATTAGAGGTCCCATTTGACCCAGCTATAGCCTTCTGAATATCTTCCTGGAAGAATTATAAAGATTATACCACAGTGATATATGTGTACCCATGTTTATAGTGGCACAGTTTGTAATAGTTAAATCTTGAAAACAACTCAAATGCCCATCAACTGATGAATAGATAAAACAGATGTGGATTTTTTTTTGTATAAGGGAGTACCACTCAGACATAAAGAAGGATAAACTTGAGCTATTTATTGCTAAGTGGATGGACATTGAGACCATACTCTTAAGTGAAATAAACCTGACTCACATGTGTAAATATTGCATTGTCTCTCTGGTGTGAGAAACTCAAAATGTAAATAAGAAGAGAATTGTACAATAAATATGGTGAAATAGCAATTAATTGTTCAAAAGGAAAGGGGAACTAGGGAAGGGGAGCGGGATAAGGAGGAAGGGAAAAGAAAAAAATGAGAAAAGAAGGATAAAATGGAAACAAAGCTTTGTAAGTAAGAAGAGGAAGAGAGTTGAAGGGAGGGGAGGGGAATGGGGAAAAAAGAGGAATCACAATATATCACGTACAGGTATGAATTCCCTATGATGAATGTTATCATTGTGTATATGTAAGTTGCACTAATAAACTCAATAAAAAAATTCAATGGTTAGGTTCAGCATTGACCTTATGTGGAAACTTGACTCTGTTCTCATCCAGTTCAGTTTGTGACCAGAATCATGGAGAGTGTTGTTTGGGAACTGAGGTACCACTGTGTCAGGATAATGTGCTGGTTTGGTTGAAAAGAAATGGTGCACAAGAGGAATTCAAAGAGAGAAATTCAGCCTGGGCTAGATTAATTGATTGGCAAAGCAGCAGCCAGAAGGCCTATGAGCCTCAGACATTTATCCTGGTATGAGTATAAGGAGAAGCAGATAAAGCCTCCGGGCGTGGGGAGAGACTGGACGAAACATGAGCAGGGTGCATTCTGTACTTTAAGGTCTGTGCTTTTTAAGGGTGGCATGAATGGGGGCATTGCCTTGTGAAAGCAGAGGGGGATAACATGACATTTGATATTGCTTTGGGGAGAGGCCTCAGAAGACTCAGATTTTTTTGGCTGCTTTTACGTCTGTGAGCTGGTGATCACACTTGCCTTCTTCCAGCCTGTCCTGTCTGGGAGCTCTGTGTTTCCTCAACTTCATGTTTTGAGCTTCAGCTTTGGGGAACTCTGTTAGTTTTCCTATGAAAAGCGTTAAAACAGCGTCCTCCAGGGCTGTTGTTTTCTACACAAACTCAGCTGCACAGATTTATAACCAGAGGTCACAGTAGAATCCTGTTCCCCTTTCCACTCCGGGGGCTGTGACTGCGGCCTGTGGGAAGGAGGCAGAGTGCTCTTCAGTCAGGAAGAATGGATCCTCTGGTGCGGCCAGGGGGAGAGACCAGCCTGGCTGAAGTAGGAAGTGACTGTATCCAGCACGTACTGATGGGGAGAAAGGATGGCGGCCAGAGAGAAGCCTGGAAAAGGAAGGACAGGGAGCATGGAAGGACACCACTCAGAGCAGACACGCCAGTATTGTGTAACCTGGTTATTTGGGGCTGAGGATTGTTTGCAAATGAGAGCAGTCAGGAGAAAGCAGGCCATAATGCTCACAATGACACTTCCAAGGGACACTCTGAGACAAGGCACTGAGGTCACTTGGATCACAAGGGGGTCTGAGAAGCTATAGCAAAGGAGTTCCTGAGCGCTGGAGGAAACGGTCTTCAGGCAGCAACAGCGGGAGAGGATATAACCCGGGAACCGTGGCATGGACTCGGATCTCAGGCCCTAGGTTGAGGAGGATGCACAGCCTGCCATGAACAGAGATGGTGCTGTATTCTAAGAGGGACTGAAGTATGGGCAGGTCAGGTGGGAGCGTCCCACACAGACAGGGACTGAAGGAGGACTGTGGAGTTGGAACCCTGTCCTCCCATGCTGTGCCGCAGTGAGGGCCCAGCTCAGGAGAGAAGGACCTCACCTTGTCACATATCCTCAGGTTCTTGTTCCAGGCCAACAGTCTTGACCACAGGATTCTCTGTGAAGAGAGCAGAGTGTTAACTTGGGACCTAGCACAGGGTTTCTCACAAGGCAAGAGAACAAGGAGGAGAACTGGGCCTGGCTGGGAGAAGGTTCTGGTTGGGAAGAGTGGGGAGAAGGGTGTTCACCTGGCAGGATACTTGGGCTCAGCCCAGCATCCTGGGGGAACAGCAGAGTGAGGCCTGGGGAGTGGCAGCTCTCTGTGTGCCCCTGGTTCACATGCCCTCCCTTCTGTGTGGGAAGAGGAAACAATGCAAATCTCTGTTCTTAGAGAACCACACGGGGGCTCCTTATCTAAGCAGCCTGGCGAAGGCCTCATGGCACCCAGGCAGCGCCGACAACATGCGCACCCTCTTCAGGGTCATTTGGAGTCTGCATGACCGCTCCACATCACATGTGTGCTGAGGAACAGGGCCAGGTTCCCCAGTGCCTCACGTGACTCCTTCTTAGACCCAGACAACCACTTCCGCCTTCCCTTCCAGCCAGGGCTCTGAGGTGAGAGCTGGGAGTTTACCCTGCAGGTTAAGTTCAAACACCCGGGCATGGCCTCCTCCTCATCCCCTCCAGTTCTGAGGACCAGTCCTTCCTTTACTTCTGCCCAGAAGGCTGATGCAGGAAGTAAGGTGCTAATCAAGGAACTCGATCAGAAAGACCCAGCACGTCCTCCTGCAGCTCACCCACTAACAGCCATCCCTCCTCCTCTTCTGGCTTCTAAGGAAAGAACATGGGATCTGTACAGCAGTCTTGAATCATGAGAGTTTTCTGCATTGTTGCATTATTTTTTCAGTGAAAAAAAATTCTTTTACAAATACATTTTATTTCAAAGAGAAAAAAAATTCAAAACACGTCAATCAGGGGGCAACAATGGTACACACATTGCACATTGTCATCCAGTTATGGGATTTTCTTTTAAAAACCAAAGGCTCCCACTGTAACAATTGCATTGAAATCAGTATATGCATGGGCTTAGGCTGATCACAAAAGGAAAAAAAACTACACAAAAGGATTTTTAAAAAATGTTAGCATCTTTTTAAAAGCAGCTCTTATTTGGAATTGCCATTTCCAAAAGTAAAAACCAGCAGTGGGTCTCCAATCATACCAAGGGACATAGGAAAAATACAAGAAAAGAAAACATATATTTCAGCTTAAAAGGGCTCCTTTAGCTCAAATTCAGGACACTGTCTTTTTATACTACGCACTGTCTGGGACACACCACCCCTGCCGTGCGTGGTACCGCGGGCCTGTGCTCACCAGAAACCCCCCAGGAGGAAACGGTGGATAAACGGCCGCCGAACGCCACACTGTTGCTTAAATGGGTTTTGCCAAGTGAACTGTTTGGAGTGCAATCGCTCTCTCCTGGTCAAAGGCGGAATTGCGGCAGAAAGTTGCAAAGCTTTGGGTTCCAGTTCCCCTCGGAACAGAGGGAGGGAGTGGGTTCCGGGGCTCAGGGGCGGACGGGAGGCGCCTGGCTTGCTGCACCGAACTGGAGCCGCGCTGGCGAGGGGAGCGAAGCGCTGGCAAGCGGCGGGCTCCGGATCTCGGCTCAGCAGGGCGGGCAAGGGCGGCTGGCCCTGAGCCTCGGGCACCGCGTGCTTCCCGACCGACCCACGCCGGTCTGCGGAGCCACGTTCACCAGCGACCCAGCACCGCTGCCAGTGGGGGGCGCGCCCCGTCCACCAGCCGAGGGAGGGGTGGCGGAACTGACAGCTCGGCTCTGCAGGCTCCGCCCACCACCAGCGGAGGGAGGAGTGGCGAGAACTGACAGCTCAGCCCCACCCACCACCCGAGGGAGGCGTGGTGGAAATTGACAGCTCGGCTCTGCAGGCCCCGCCCACCACCCGAGGGTAGAGTGGCGGAAACTGACAGTTTGGCTCTGCAGGCCCCGCCTACCACCGGAGGGAAGCCACCTCCCACTGGTCCCTCAGTAAGGAAATTTTGGCGGAAACAGCCAGACCCATACCAACCGCCCGAGGCTTGAGGAGTCCTGAGCTGTGCCGGATCTGAGGCCTCAGGCACCATGCTTGGCGGCCGTGATCTTCCTATTTCCCGCGCAGCAGCACGGCTGCTGCCTCCCCACAACCACAACTCGGGTCTCTTGGGTCAGAAGTGGGGATCAGACACAGCATGTTCTCATCCTATTACTGGGGTTCACATCTCTTCATGCGTGAACTCTATAAATAACATCTTTTAATGAATCCTGTCATTACTGGCTGATAAGTTAGTTATTTTTTATAACTATCTTAACTATATTATATATATATTGTTTCAGCTTCTCACACTGGTGAGACAATATGATGTTGACACATGCGAGTCTGACTTAGTTCACTTATGAGCACGGTCTCCAGTTGCATCCATTTATCTATAAAAGTCTCAAGTTTGCCCTTCTTTATGACTGAGTAGTACTCCATGTATAAAAGTATCACATCTTTTTTATCCACTCCTCAGTCGATGGGCATTTAGGCTGTTTCCAGGATCTGGCTATTACAA
Organism: Dasyprocta punctata; assembly: GCA_004363535.1. Lineage (NCBI taxonomy): Eukaryota > Metazoa > Chordata > Mammalia > Rodentia > Dasyproctidae > Dasyprocta > Dasyprocta punctata. Next base: position 18,609 of record RJWM01007421.1, read on the forward strand.
ATTGTGCTGCTATGAGTATGGGTGCACATATATCACTGTGGTATGATGTTTTTAATTCTGGGAAGATATCCAGAAGGGGAATAGCTGGGTTGAACGGGACCTCCAATTCTAGTTTTTTGAGGAATCTCCACACTGATTTCTGCAGTAGTTGCACCAGTCTACACTCCCAGCAACTGTGGAGAAGGGTTCTTTTTTTCCTACAGCCCCTCCAGTATCTGTTATTGCTTGGTTTCTTGATAATAGCCATTCTTTGTGGGATGAGGTGGAATCTCAGCGTTGTTTTAATTTGCATCTCTTGAATGACCAGTGCTAGTGAATATTTTTTCATATATGTATTTGCTGTTTGTACTTCTTCATCTGAGAAGTCTGTATTCATCTCAGATGCCTATTTTTGGATTGGGTTTTTAAATCTGGGAGGATTGATTTTTTTTGAGGTCTTTATATGTTTTTGATAATAATCCTTTGAGAAACAGCTGGCAAACATTTTCTCCCACATTGTGAGTTGTTTCTTCACTCTGTTGGTAGTTTCTCTTGCTGTGCAAAAGCTTTTTAGTAAGATGAAATCCCGGTTGTTGATTCTTTGTGATAGTTCCTGTGCAGTTGGGGTTTTGTTCATAAAGTCTTTGCCTACACCAGTGTCTTCAAGAGTTTTATCTACTCTATCTTCCAGCAGATTTAATGTTTCTGTTTTGATATTTAGGTCTTCAATCCATTTTGACTTTAGTTTAGTGCATGGTGAAAGATATGGGTCCAACTTTAATTTTTGGAATGTGCAGAGCCAGTTTTTTTCATCACCGTTTATTAAAGAGGCTATCTTTCTTCCAGTGAATGTGTTTGGCACCTTTGTCAAAGATAAGGTGACTTAGTGTGTCTAGAGTTGTTTCTGCATCTTCTCATCTGTTCCATTGATCTTTGGGTCTGTTTTTTTGCCAGTGCCGCATTGGTTTTTTTTTTTTTAAATCACAGTACCTTTCTAGTATAATTTCAAGTCATGGATTATGATGTCCCCTGCCTTGCCTTTGTTGCCCAGTATTGCCTTTGCTATTCTAGGTCTTTCCTGGTTCCAAATGAATTTTAGGATTGTTTTCTCTAATTCTGTGAGATATGCTACTGAAATTTTGACTGAGATTGCATTGAATTTGTATGGCTATGTTCACTATATTGGTTTTACCTACCCAAGAGCATGGGATATCTCTCTATTTTCTAATATGCTCTTTAATCTCTTTTTTCAGAGTACTGTAGTTTTCAATGTAGAGAAGTCTTTTACATCCTTCATTAGATTGATTCCTAGGTATTTCATTTTTTTGGATGCTATTGTGAAATGTGTTATTTCCCTGATTTTTCCCTCAGTGAGTTTGTTGTTCATGTAGAGGAATGCTATTGATTTTTGAGTGTTGAGTTTTGTATCCAGCTACACAACTGAATTTGCTTAGAAAATCTACCATTTTTTTTACTGGAGTTTTTGGGGTCTTCTATGTAGAGTATCATGTCATCTGCCAATAACAGTATTTTAACTTCTTCCTTTCCTGTGTGTATTCCTTTTGTTTTTTTTTCTCTTGTCTAATTGCACCAGCTAAAGTTTCCAGTTTCTATGTTGAGTAAGAGTGGAGACAGTGGACATCCTTGTCTTGTTCCTGATTTTAGAGAGATAGTTTTCAGTTTTTGTCCATTTAGTACATGATGTTGGTTGTTGGTTTGTCATAGATGGCTTTTATCAGATTGAGGTAAAGATCATCTATTCCAGTTTTCTGTAGGGTTTTATCATGAATGGGTGCTGGACTTTGTCGAAAGCTTTTTCTGCATCTATTGAGATAAACATATGATTTTTTGTCTTTGGCTCTGTTAATATGGTGTAATTTATTGATTTACATATGTTAAACCATCCCTGAATCCCTGGGATGAATCCCACTTGATCATGGTGTATGATCTTTTTGATGATTTGATGATTTGCCAGTATCTTTTTTTATTTTAAAAAGGATAAAACAGAATAAAACCAATCAAAACAAACCAGAGTAAGAGACACAGGACTTCAAAACATTATGAAATCAACAATAGTTACCATAATGCCTTTTGATGTTATCAAAATAGCTGCAGATAACTTCAGACATAGTAAAAATCAAACAGAATAGAATAGAATAGAAACAATAAAAACAAAATAATGAATGCAATGAAGGGTTTCAAAGTAAGGCAATAGTAAATCCAAAATTGCTACGATAATATATCTTGCTATCCTTGAAATAGCTTCTCCTGCCATCAGATTTAACATAATCAAACAAAACAAAAGAGAATAAAACCCAACCCAACAAAACAATGGAAATGATATAGGACCTCAAAACAAGACCATAAGGAATCAACAATGGCTACAATGCTCAGAAGGAGATCTCCCTAGATGACACACTATGTACTGATATCCTCTGAACCTATGATCTGACCACTGGCTCTAGACCTGCAGTGTTAGTGAAACACCAAACCACCACAGGCATCCAATTGCATTTCACCTTGGTAGCTATCATCACAGCCTGTGTCTCTCTGGGTAAGCCTGGGTGGTGGGGTTGGTACTTCTTGTTTGCCAGACTGCACTCTGGAAGGGGCTTGGGTCTGTTTGCTCCAGGCCAGCGGTGGCCCATGCATGGTGCTGGTTCCCAGACTGGGTTTGTTTGCTGGTGTGGCCATTGTTCTCTCTTCCCACAGTCTGTGAATGGTGTTGACTCGCGGGGAGAGGCTTGGGTCTAGCTGTTCCCAGTCTAGTGGTGGTGCATGTATGGTGATGGTTCCCAGATTGGGCTCATTTGCTATTGCAGCCATTATTCTCTCTCCCCCCAGTCCATTATTGAGGATTTTTACATCTATGTTTATTAGGCATATTGGCCTGTAATTCTCTTTCTTATTGGATCCTTCTCTGGTTTTGGTGTTAGGATAATGCTTGCTTCCAGAAATGAATTTGGGAGTACTGCTTCCCTTTCAATTTCATTAAAGAATTTGAGAAGTAGTGATGTTAGGTCTTCTCTAAATTTCTTGAGAATTTAGTAGTAAATCTGTCAGGGCCTGGGCTTTTCTTTGTTGATATGTTTTTAATTACATCTTTGATTTTATTTATTGATATTTTGGTTTATGTAGGATTTTGGTTTATGTAGGATATATTCTTGATTCAACTTTGGTAATTCATGTGTATCTAGGAATGTGTTCATTTCTTCTGTATTTTAAATCTTATTAGAATATAAGTTTTCAAAGTAGGTATAGATGATTTTCTGAATTACTGCAGTGTCTGTTGTGATTTTACCCTTTTCATTCCTAACTGTGTATTTCAGTTTTTTTTTTGTGAGGTTGGCTAAGGGTTTGTTAATTTTATTTAATCTTTTCAAGAATCAACTCTTTGATTCATTGATTCTTTGTATTTTTTGTCTCCAAAGCCTTAATTTCTGCTTTGATTTTTATAATTTTCTTCCTTGTATGAGCTTTAGGTTTAGCCTGCTTTTCTTTTTCTAGAAATTTGAGGTTCACCATTAAGCTGTTTATAAGTGCTAGCTCTGTTTTCCTGATATGGGTATTTACTGCTATAAATTTTCCTCTTAAGACTGCTTTCATTATGTCCCATAAGTTTTGGTATGTTGTAAGCCTTATTCTAGATGAGAATGGGCACTGTTGATTGGTGTCCAAAATTGGTCAATGTGGCTAAAATTGCGGCACGAGTCATGCTTCCCTCACAGTAAATGTTTACAGTGGTGGCAATGAGACCTGTAACATTTTGAAAGAAAAAAGAAAAGAAAAAAAAAGTTTTGGTATGTTGTAATGTTGTTGTCACTCAACCGTAAAAAATTGTCTAATTTCTTCTTTAATTTCATCCGTGACCCATTGGTTGTTCAGCAGGGTGCCATTTAATTTCTATGTGTTTATGAAGTTCTTGTGGTTTCTTTTGCTATGGATTTGCAATTTCACTGTGCTGTTGTTTAATAGTATACATGGGATAATTTCAGTTCCTTTACATTTACTAAAGCATGTTCTATGGGCCAGTATGTGGTCTATTTTGGAGAATGTCCTGTGTGCAGCTGAGAAGAATATATATTCTAATGCTGTGGGGTGGAACACTCTATAGACATCTACTAAGTCCATTTGTTCAAAACTTTGGTTCAGTTCTAATATTTCATTATTGATTTTTTGTCTAATTGGTCTGTCTTTTTGTGACAGTGGGGTATTGAGATCTCCCAATACAGTTGTATTATAGTTAATTTGGTTTTTCATGTCCATTAACATTTGTTTTATATAGTTGGGTGCACTGGTATTTGTTGAATGTATATTTATGATTGTTATCTCTTCCTCTTGAATTGTTCCCTTTATGAGGATTTAGTGACCTTCTTTATCTCTCTTCATCAGTCTTGACTTGAAATTCACTTTGTCTGCAAATAGAATAGCTACCCCTGCATTTTTCTGGGTTCTTGTCACATGGAGTATTGTTGTCCATCCTTTGAATTAAATGTGTTTCTTGTATGCAGCATATTGTTGGGTCTTGCTTCTTGATCCATTCTGCCAGTGCATGTCTTTTGATTGGTGAATTGAGATCATTAACATTGATAGTTATAACTGATATGTATTGACGCATCTTTGTCATGTTATTTCCTGCTTTTGGCTCCCTTCCTTTTTCTCCCCCCCCCATCTAATTGTTCACCTTGCTTGGTGGATCCCTTCTGTTGGGGTTTGTGGAGCTGTAGTCCTTATTATCTCTTTCTAGAATGTCCTTCAGAACATTCTGGAGTGCTGGTTTTGTGGTTATAAATTTCTTCAGATGTTCTTTGTCATGGAAGTATCTTATTTTTCCATCAATTTTGAAAGATAGTTCTGCAGGATACATCAATCTGGGTTGAAGATTGTTTTCCTTTAGAGGTAGAATTACTTCACTCCAAGTTCTCCTTGTCTTGAGAGTTTGTGCTGAGAAGTCAGCTGTGATTCTGATGGGCTTTCCTTTATAGGTGATTTGTTTCTTTTCCCTAACAGCTTTTATTTTATTTTATTTTATTTTTTTTTGGTACCAGGGATTGAACTCACAACCTCATGCCTGCCAGGCAGGTGCTTATGCACTGAACTAAATCCCCAGCCCTATTTTTTGAGACAGGGTCTCACTATGCAGTTCAGGCTGGCCTTGAACTCACTTTGTAGCCCATGCTGGTCTTGAACTCACAATGATCCTCCTGCCTCAGCCTCCTGAGTGCTGGGATTAAAGGCATGTGCCACCACACCTGGCTAGCCTAACAGCTTTTAATATTCTATTCTTGTTTTGAATTTCTGGGATCTTGACTATGATACACCTGGCTGTAGAATTTTTTAGATCACAGCTAATTGAAGTTCTATACACCTCACTCATCTGTATGCCAAAATCTTTTTCTCTACCAGGGAAGTTTTCTGACATGATGTCTGCGAACATTTTTAAACATCATTTGTGGTATCTCTTGCTTTTTCATTGATGCCAATTAACCTTAAGTTATTCTTCTTTGTCTTATCTGGCAGCTGCTGGATTGATTTCTCATGTTCCCTTGATAGTTTTGAGAAATCTTTCTTTTCCTGGTTGCTAACTGCAAGCCTGTCTTCAATATCTGAGTTCCTGTCCTCACATTGGCCTTATCTGCTTGAATCTGCTTTATGGATTCCATTTCTTTCCTATGCTGAGCTTCCACAATTTTCTTAAGCTCATTTATTTTTTTGTCTGTATCTGCTCTAGTGTCACTAAGCATGGTCTTTATCTGAGGGATTGTTTCTGACTTAATTTTTTCCAGAGCTTCATTCAATTGCTTTATTGTTACCACTTCAGCGAGGCTGGTGGGAGGCTTTTGGATTGACCCACCTCATGGCTCCCTGGATTTGCCTTTGTTGAATTTGATGTCTGAGGTTGCATTTTATTTAAGTGTCTTCTCATTTTTTTTTCTTTTTTTAGTTTAACTCCTGGGGTGATGCTTATAAATTACCTATGGTGGGCTGCTTTATTGTTACTCTTTAGGATCCCTAGATGATGACTACTTCTCTGAGGTATCTTCCAGGTGTAGCTGATTTTTTGGTTTGAGTCTATTGGAAGATCTTATCTCTTCAGTTTGTTGGAGATGAGAAGTTGTTGCTTGTTTGGCCCAGTTCCTGGTTCTTTGGCACTATGCCACAGCATTTTTTATGACCCTTAGTCAGTATGTGATGCAATACCAGGACCAACAGCGCCAGCCAGTGCAGTCCCTCACATCTGCTGCTCTCCTCCACTACTGTGTCCACTGCAGAGACCTCCGGAGTCACCAGCTGTCATCGTCACTCTGGGTCCGCAGGTTTGAACCACTCTGCTTATGCAATGAGTCCCATCTCAGGAAGAAGGTGCTTCACTGAAATTTCTCTCTTCACTCTCTCTGTGGGTTTCACTTCACACTTCGGATTCTTCCTGGATACAGTGGACATACTTCCCTCCTTCTTGTCTTCCTCACAATGCTGTATTTCTAGACTCCAGAAATGTAGGTGACTGGTTTTGCTATTTTTTTCCCTTTGTGGTCCTAGTTGAGATTTTAAACATGTTATTTACCCTGTGCTTCAGTCCATCCTTTTAAAGGAGATGTTAGTGATTCCTAACTGTATCAGTTAGGGTTTACTAGAGAAACAGATACAACACAAAATATACAACTGTATAAGAAATAGCAAGATTGGCTTATGATGGTCAGCCACAAAGTTGAATAAAGGAGTGTGCAGAGGGTGTCTGCAAGCTGGAGGGGGAAGGGTCCAGCCTAAGGACTGGAGCTTACTGCAGTGTCCTATGCAAGTCTGTATCAGGAGGCTGATGGGTCTATGATGGAACACTGAAGAATCTATGATGGAAGGCGGAAGAGCCTACGACAAAGACTGAAGAATCTACAATGAAGATTGAAGAGTCTACGATGAAGGCTGAGGAGTCTACAACTAAGCTGAACAGTCTATGCCAGAAACCAGGCAATGACGTCCAAGCTGAAGGCGAAGACTGGAGCTCCTCCAAAGCAGCAATCAGTCCCTCCTCGTTCACCTTTTATAGTATGCAGGCTGCTCCCCTGGGGTGGGGGTAGCACTCACACCATCTGCCTGCCCTCCTCTTGCACTGACTGAGGATGTTTACAAATTAAGAACCCTGGCTCCCTGCTGCGTCTCTCAGTTAAACTTCCTACCTTCTCAAATTGACACAATGAACAGGTAACTGCTTGTGCTCTACACCCCAGAATGTAGAGTGGCTGAGTTACTTAATTAACCTTCTAGACTTCTCAAGTTGACACAATGTATAAACTGTAACACTAACTCACAGGAGTAGGGTGACATTGAATAAACTGACATATTTGTGACAGGCTTCCAGTAATTCTTCTTGAATACCATTTTTCTCTTTGGTTAGACTTTAATCCTGGCTTATAGGAAACTTGATTCTAGCTTCCTTGCACCCTTCTTCAGAGCACAATTAGGCAGAGGACTATATTTCATGCAGGGTTTTCAGTTTCAAACCTGAGTAAGGTGAGCTGCACGCACATCCCCAACACCCTCCTGATGGCCCACAGGGACTCTCCTGCTACCTAGAGCCCAGCTTCCTCTTTCACCACCACTCAGGTCAAGCCCTCAGCAGAAAGGGATGCTGGTGATTCAGCCAAAACCCGCACTTCACCGTGCTTTTCTTTGCACTTCTAGGTCTGCAATGGCCCCTTCTCCTCAAACACCAGCTTTGCCCCTTCCACAAGCTTGCTCAGTAACACCTCTGGGGACACCCACAGGCTTCACAGTTGACCTGGAAGTGACTGTAGGGCAGGCAGAAGTTCACCTGGGACAGGACCACTCCCTGCTGTCAGTGGGCAGAGCCTTAGCAGAACCCTCTTACCTGAGGAGGAAGGGCAGGACAGTCCAGCCCCCAGGGTTTGAGAAGAAGTCCTGAGGTGGAACCATGACCATTGGAGGGTGAGGGTGGAAGTGGGGTTTGGTGCCTGAGCTGCCAAGGAGAACCTCTACATCATCCCCATTCCCCTCTGGACTGTATTGTAGAAAGTCTAAAGTTCTTTTGACCCTGAGGCACAGTCTCATTTTTCCCTCACCAGAAGCAGCAGCTGGTTCCTGCCTTAAAATTTGTCAACACACACACACACACACACACACTACATATGTGTATATATAAATATATGTATATATGTATATGTGGAAGTAGCAGGCAATACATAAAATAGTATAGGTGAAACAATAAAATTCATATTCCAAATGTATAGTTTATTTTATCTTTTTAAATTTTATTACAAAGATAGTAAAATCCAACAAAAGATAACAGAACAATCAAAACAAAACAGTAGAAGTGGCATAGAACTTCAAAGAGAGATACTATGAAAACAATAGCTACTATATTGTATGTTGTTACTTTCAGAATAGTTGACCATTCCACCAGGCATAGCAAAAACAAACAAAAAACCAAACACAATAAAACCAATAAAAACAGGATGTGAAATGAAGAAGAAGAAGAAGAAAAAGGAAACGAAAATTAAACAAAATTAAGCAAAACAATGAGAACAATATTGGGGCTCGAAGACAAGACAGAGGACAATCCCACATATTTGCCACACTACACAATGTCATCTACCCAAGAAATGCTGAGACTGCAGGCACCAGGCCTGCAAAATAACCTAACAATACAAGCATTTAGTTGCTTTATGTAGCTTAGTTGCTATGAATTTAGCAGGTCCTCTGAGCAAGCAGGATGCTTATGGGGCGGGGGGCAGGGGGAAGGTCCTTGATTCATAGCCCGCGTGCCGGTAGGCCTATGGGACACAACTCTCTTTCTTTTCCTGAAGTTTGCGCAGTCACGCAAACTCACCAGGGAGGCAGGCGGGGTTTCTTCTGGTTGCTGCCTCTCGTCAAACGTATAGTTTATTAGGGAACATATACATATGCATACATATATGTATATATAGACACTCCTCATTCAATGACCAAGTTTTGTTCTAACGAATTGGTTGCTAAATGCAGAATTGTACAGAATATGTACATGACAACATTTAGAGCAAAGAAATGGTCAAAGGAAACGCCAACACAATGACTTTACTTTTATTTGCATAACTCGTGTATACAGTACTGTATGTATAACAACATAAAACTACACTACTATACAGTACTATCAGCAAAAGTTATAGTACTGTATAAATAAGGTATACTGTACTAAAAAAGACACTGAGGCTCTATAAACAAGATATATAAATATATATATATATATATATATATATATATATATATATGATGGGTGGTAAGTCTGAATAGTTAACAGGTAGGGCATTAAACGATGAATGCCTGTATACATACAAATATACATTCATACATGTATCTGCATACATATTTGTACACGTAACTTTTATACATTCACAAACCTAAATACAGGTATAAAACAATAATATATATACATATGCATGTGCCCACAGAAAAGACATGCTATCATTTGAGGTTTTTGTTTTATTGTAAAGCAGTGTGCTATTGTACAAAGTGTCCTGCAACTTGCTTTTCTACCAAAACCCAAGTGGAGGGTTCAGGTCTCCCACCCAGCAATATGGCGCATGGATGCAAAAGAAAGACAAAGAGGGAGAGTTGCAGATGAGGAGCTCTGATGACCAATGTTATCTGTGGAACAAAGGCCATGAGTCCAAAAGCTCATGGCTTTTATTAGTATCAATCAGGGAGGTGAGTGGGGGTCACTGCAGAGTGCTAGGAAAGGGCAACTTTGCAGGCATTGACTGGAAGGGCCAACAGAGCAATTTTGTACCAGGCACAGAGGCTCTCCAATTAGCAATGCAATGGGTAGTTTGATGAATGCAAGCAAGGCCAGAAAGTTTATTGCCAGGAAGGTATAAATTTTTTTTCGTAATATAAGCAGATTGTGTTCTTTTTTTTTTAAATTTTATTTTAGAGAGAATAAAACATAAGAAAACAGAACAGAAGAAAGCAGATCAGGACAAAACAATGCAAGCAACACAGGATTTTGAAACAAGAGAACAGGAAATCAACAGTGGCTACCATATTGTCTATTGTTTTCTTTGAAATAGTTGTTCATATCTTCACACACAATGAATTAAAACAAAACACAATAGTATAAAATCCATAAAAACAAAAGAATGAAAGCATTGCAGGCCTTCAAAACCCAACAATAGGAAAATCAACAATGGCTACCGTAATGTCTCTTATTCTCTTCAAAATAGCTGTCCACACTTTCACACATATTGAAATCAAATAATACAGAACAGACTAAGAACAATCAAAACAAAAGGTAAAAGCATTACTGGACTTCACAACAAGATGATAGGAAATCAGCAATGGCTACCATAACATCTCATTTTCCTCAGAGTAGCTGTTCATACCATCACTTGTAATAAAATCAATTCTTATAAACTCTTTAGGAGAAGTTCTAGCAGCTCATGTGTGTGTGCAGGTGCAATTCTCCCCTACATGCTGCAACGAGACATGGTGGCATCTTGGCGAGACTTGATCACATTGTTCTGGCCAATTAAGGTAATATCCGCTTCTATATAGCCAGCTCTGCCTATCTCAGTGAATAGGGTTGAAGTAAAGATCAGGAAAAGATGGAAGCAAGAGGCTTCATGTCTTAGCAGCATACAGCTTGGTGGTCTCCCACACTTTTCCCTACCCCAGCTGTCCACCTAAGGAGAACATACATTCTTATATTTTTTTCCGCTTGTTTCATGGTATTCCTCAATCCTCCTATTCAGAGCATGGGTGCAAATTTGAAACCACTAGGAAATAGTCTAGGGATAGCAACAAGTGTGGATTCATGTCAATACCTAACAGTTACTTTATCACCTGCTTCTTTTTTTTTTTTTAACTATGATGAAATTATCAATGCCACCTATCTGGCCAGTAGATTGGCAGGCCTCAGTGAATAAAGGTATATAGATTATGTAGAATTACTAGGCCCCTTGAACCTTTTCAGGAACTTTTAGTCATTCTTAGTATTTTGTGTGCTAACCCTAGTATTTTCAGTTTGTCACAAGATACTTAATTCTGCCTGCCACAAACTAAAGGACATTATCGAAATCAAGGAAACTCTGAGCTTGGAGGAACATCTCCCCTTTGACTCTTCCCCATTTTTCTTGCCTTACACTGTAGTGTTTTTCCAAGTTGATTTAATTCTTAGGCACTCCATAACCCACACCCCTGTCTTCTTCTTTCCAAGAATCACATTTACTCCATTCCTATTTCACCTGGAGCATAATGGCTCATCTTCTTCAAGTCAACACTCCCTCTGCCCCAGCCAGATTGCTCAAAGACTGTGTGTCAAACTGATCTGTCCTATTTCTCTTCTTGGCATGCACACTAACTCAGAAAAAGACCTTCCAGTTTAATGTGGAATGAATGAGTTTCCTGCTCAGATAAGCACTGACGACATTTTTAATAAGGCTGAGCTCACTCCTTTTAATAAGTGGAAATTCTTAGCATAAAGATGAAAGGACAGATTTATAAAAAAGGAATTTTGTATTATTCAGTACATCCCTATACCTAGTAGCTCCATCCAGAGGAAAAGGACCACATCTTCTGACCAGGAACCCTAAAAAACAAACCTACTAAAATATTGTACTAATTTTTAAAAATATATACCTCTCTTGTGGTGTTGCTGAGCATAAACATATGCAATTAATATAGATTATGTAGAAAAGACAGAAATTCTAATACCAAAATAGCAGGTATTTATATATTCTTTTATTAACTTTGATGTATTTATTACTTTATTGCACTATAAGCAACTTCTTCTAGGATGCTGCATTTGATCATGGACACCAGTTGGCAAACTTGGGATCAAAGAAAGCATCGTGGTGGTAGTCCACTTCCATGGTCCACTCATTCATTTTAAACTCGCAGTTTTTCTTAGACAGCCCTGGATTTTCTCCAGTAACTCAAGATAATTTAGCCACAGAGTTTTCCTCTCTCTTTGCTTTTATTTCTGTTTTTGTGCATGCTCTTGCATCTGCTAGAAAATCCCTTGATCCACAGCTCCCTGAGGCACATAAGATTTGACACCAATTGTGAGATTATGAGCAGTGTACCTCACATCTAACCTGCATAGTGGAAACACTAATGGCATCTACCCCATAGTCCTGCTGTAAATAGTAAATGGTGTGTCTAAAACACTCAACAGAGATGCTTGCGACACAGTCATCTCTCAAGCGTTAGCTGGCATAAATATTCATTTTAACTTGCTTACCTCTGTAGGTACTTGCTAAGTTGCCCAGTCTGGGCTCACAAGTTCTGCAAGTGACTTGTAATGTGCAAGTGAACCCTATTAACTGATCATTACTCATCAGAAGCCGTGAAGGCCAAGCAGGCAGTGAGGTGACATAAAGTGCTTAAAAAAAGAAAAATAAAGTGCTAAAAGAGTGGCTGGTGGTGTCTCTCTATTAGAGCATGTAAAAGGCAGTGTGTTCAATCCCTAGGAAGAAGAAGAAGAGGAGGAGGGGGAGGAGGAGGAGGAAGAGGAAGAAGGGTAGGGGAGTGGTAAGGGAGGAGGAGGGGGAAGGCAGCAAAAATATCTGAAGAAATTGGTCAGAAATACACCTTCCCTACAGAAAGGCTAACGGTGTCAGGTTGGTGGCTAACTATAATCTTATAATCCCAGCCCTCTAGGAGGCTGAGGCAGGATGATCACAAGTTTGAGCTCAGTCTGGGCAACTTAGTGACTTAGTGAGAGCTCATTTTAAAAGAAAAAGAAAAAATAATTAGGGATTTTGCTCAGTGGGAAGGCCCTGTGTTCAATCCATAAATAGTCTATGGTTTGTGATGTTAAAATGCGCACTTGGACTCCCCGACTCCTCTAACCCTGCACCATCACATTGTTCCTTCTCCTCTTCCTCCAGAGGTGTCACTAATTGCTAACCTGCTTATCATAAGCAGTGCCAAAGCTCGCTTAGGGCAGACGCCCTTTGATACAAACACCTCTGTTTCTTCCCCGACATTCAGAGTCAATGCTGGTTGAACATAAGTAGAAGGATTTCAAGAGAACGGACTTACAGATAACTAAGGGTTGGATGTATTAATGAATAGGTTTATTGCCCAGGTAAGCATTCAACACAGTGTCATAAGAAGCCCTTTCAAGAATTACTGCATTTTATTTATAAACTCATTTTAATCTTTATACAATAAGCATTTTATTAAGTTTCAGAAATAATCTCTTTGGGAATAATTACAATGTACTTTAAATCTTTACAAATACAGACTCCCTTCAACACTCCAAAACCCAAGGTACTAGAGGTTGAATTATGGAGGACTGGCTAAAAACACAGGACTTTCCCTCCTCTCTCTCTCTCTCTCTCTCTCTCTCTCTCTCTCTCTCTCTCTCCCTCTCTTTCTCTTGCTTGCTTGCTTTCTTGCTTTCTTATTTGCTTTCTTCCTTTCTCTCTTTCCTTCTTTTTTCTTTTCCTTTCTTTCTTTCTATTTATTGTTCATTATTTTCTGTTGCTGCTGTTTTGAGCCAAGGGCCTTGCTAACTTACCTAGCCTGGGCTCCAACTCTCCATTTTCTTCTCCCAGTCCCCCTGGTCGCTGTGATTATAAGTGTGTGCCATCATGTCTGACACAGAAGACTGCTTCATTCAGTAAGTCGTTCTTTTTATTTTGTATTTTTGCAAAATGGGTACAGACGAATGACATCCTGCTTGCTAGGGAAGAGTTCTACAACTGAACTATAAACCCAGTACAGAATATCTTTCTTTAGGATACTTGGGCAAGAGTTTTGGGTCATGTACTTTTTTTGAGCTTTTTCACTTATTAGTATTTCAATCAGATTGAGATTATTTTCACAATGAGATTCTACTAGGATATAGATTTCTGATATATTTATTTATTGACTTATTGGGAGTACTGTGGATTAGAACCAGGGGAATTTTTGACCATTTTATCTTATTTTATAATTTGAGACAGAGTTCCTCTAGGTTGCCCAGGCTGACCATGAGCTTGCAATCATTCAGCCTGTGTCATCAGCAGGTACGATGACAGTCATGGATCACTGTTCCCTGAAAGGCCATTCATATTAAAGCTAATCCCAATGAAACACACTTTTCTAGACACATTCAAAATATTGCTTAATCAAGTATCTGAGCCAGCAATTTGATACATAAAATTAACAATCACATAACTGAGGCTCTGAGTGTGATTACAACAAAAAAATGAGTGAATAAATAAAAAATAACATCAGAGAGATACTGAATGTAGAGAAAGCAGCTCAGGGAAGGTTGAGAGGAAGCACATCAGACTGCATGACTGCAGTAAAAGTTCCCAAGGAGGCTTCTACTGAGCTGACACTTGAATTATGAGGTGGCCAGGTGAGGTCATCAGCACCTGTACCCTGGCTACACCAGAGGCTGAGGCAGGAGGATGCCAAATTCCCAGGAAACCTGGACAATGAAAAAATAGCCTCTCTCAAAATTTCAAAGACTTAGATGAAAAAGGCTATGGATGTAACTTGGTGGCAATGTCACTTGCCTAGCATGTAGCAAGTTCTGGATTCATTCTACAATACCACAGACAATTGAAAAAAAGGCAAAATGAAAAGACTGGGGCTTGCCTCATTAGTAGAGCATTTATTTAAAATATGTGAGGGCCAATTTTAATCTTCAACACCATTAAAAAAATCATCTTCGCTGGGTGGATGAGTGCTGACCTGATCTATAAGTACAGTACACAAGGTATCTCAGAAGTGCTTTCATTTGGAGCACAGTTTAGTTCTTCCCTGAGTACTTACTCAGTTGATAAGAATGAAATTATCCATGTGTGGCCTCGAGACCTAATGATGTTTGTAATGCCCCCAATTCCTTCATGTCTGCAGGAGCTCTGCACACAGTGGAAGTACTCAGGAATTATAAGTGAAGTGGTTCGAGAAATGGTAGTAGCTAGGCTTCAAGAAAGATGCCAGGAGACAGTGTGGTAGTGCTTGCCTGTAATTCCAGTACTCAGGAAGACAGAGTTAGGAGCAGCCACGTCTAGTAGACCGTGGGTAGTGTTAGGGATGCATTGTCTCAAAGTAGATGAAATAAAAAGGCCTGGGGAGTAGCAGCTCAGGGTGAAGGCCTTGAACTCAATCCCCAGTAGCACATAAAGCAAACAACTGGCAATCACTGGCCTCTTCCAGCTTAACTTCCATAAGCTCTCACACTGTGCTAAGGTTGGACTTTGTGAACATTAGCACAGAGAATGTGACTTCCAAGATGAGTTCAAAAGATACTGTGGCTTCCCTTTGTTCCTTCTCCCCACCTAACCTCTGCTGGCCTTCACTTGGAGAAGCTGGGGCTGCCTATAACATGGAAGGGAGCCTGCAGCTCTTCATCCCCAGTAGAACTGGATATGACTTGGAGCCCTGAACAACCTCAAGAAAGACTGAGCCAGAACCACCAAGTCACAGAACTACACCTGCACCTCAGCTAAGATTAGTAATATGAACAAGAATGAAAAGTGGGATAGGGGAGTTGGAGGAAAATGGTGGGTGATTAAAAAAAAAGAAGTAATCCATGGTATGTACAGGTAACCACTCCTCAAGAGGATTGTAAACTCAATGAACTGCAAACAACTACTAGTAAAATAAAATATTAAAAATGTACAAAAAGAAACTAGAGGAAAATATCTGTTGGGGGAGCAGGAATAATGCACATGTTCAAGTGGATCTCAGCCATCTAGTGAGGCCCTGAGGAGTGGCCTAGCCAATAGGGAGCGAGAAATCTGCTCATTTGCATGGCTGCCAACCAACGCTTGTGATGTCACCAGCGTGTGCTCACTCCCCTGGTAAGACCTTGGCAACACTGACAGTTGGTCTCAGATGCCAAGGGACGGTTCAGGTGAGCGCGTGTATTTCTGCTTTCTCCTTCGTATCCGCAAAGGTGAAAAAGTCAAACCAAACCTGGCTTTTGGTATCTCTTAGCCAGCGAATACACTTTTAATGGTGATTTCCAGCGGTTCCTGACCATAAGGGTAGATGGCTCCCATTTAAACATCGGGACCTCAACACCCATACAGTGGAAAAAAATATATATTATATGGTGTTTTGTGCTATTTTAAATATTTAAAAGGCTTTTTTTGGTTGTGGGGAGTATTGAGGATTAATCCTAGAGGCATCCCTTCACTGAGCAATACAATCAGCCCTTTTTGTGTGTTGCATAGAGATGGGGTTTCACTGTGTGTTTTCCAGGCTGACCAAGAACTTGCCACCCTCCTGCGTCTACCTGTGGATTAGCGGGAATATAACATGTATGGCTCAGCACCCACAGCTTGAAACATTGTTATGTAGGGTGACAAAGCAATGAGGTACCAAACTTTGATAGAACTTTGACAAGGTGAAAAGCGTCCTGAGGAGGTTGAGATCATGAGTTTCGGCTCAACCTGGGCTTCACAGTGCATTCAGTGCCTCTGGACTGTACAATGAGACCCTGACTCAAAAAATATCCTTGTAACTTAAAAAATAAAATAGAAACTTAGGTCTTAGACCTAGTAACCAACATTTTACATACAAGATTACAAAGCACTTCAACTGAAAATATCCAACTCTGTATTTGAAAAAGTCTGGACTATGGCTCAGTGCCTCTCAGCTTCCAGTCAACGTGAGCTTGTAATGTAGCCCAGACCATGGCCAGGTACCATGCATTTTCTTCTGTAAAGTTTGCTGGACCTGAACTATGAAACACTGTCTTGTTTAAAATTACCTTTGAAGTTCTCCTTCAGCATTCCCTGAGAATGTTTTATGTTCATATCTTCACAATTGTCAAATCTTACTGATGGATTTTATTTCTGGAATTGTTCAAATGCCATATGTAAGAATGGGTGATCCATACATGATTTTATTTTTAGGTAGGCCTTAAAATTAAATTTTATTATATAAAGAATACCTTTATACATTTTTTTTGAGTACATCCTCCCAACTGCTCTGCGGATAAGGTAAAGTTCTATTGTACCATAACCCACATCAACCCCTGTGCCTTCTTTCCTTCCCTACTCATGGAAGTCAGCTTCATGTGTATTACTGTAGCACTTGCTTATTAATTTCCACGCATCTAGTCTTCCATTGATTGAAGAAGGCACATCCTGTAATAAGACAGTAACTTTGAGAGGTTTGTTGTTATATACAAGAATTACCAAAGATAGTTATGATACCTTTAATTTGTTGTCCATTTGAAAATATGTTTTGAAGAACTTTTTATGTCAGTACAACATAATTCTCCAAATCTGAAATCCTGTAGTAAATTCAGCAATTTCTCCACTGAATGGGATTAGGTTTCTCCAATATTTGAGCAACTCAAAAGTTGACTAAAGTCCGTAGTAAGTGAATGTTCACAGAGAATATGTGTAAATATTACAGATGTGATTTTAAAGATATTATTGGACCCATGTCTCTGCCCTTGGTTTGTGAAAGAGGTGTTGATATCAGGTAACTCACAGGATTGGAGTGACACTGAAGGAACTGTTGTACTTAACGATAGACTCTCAGGAACTGGTGTAGAATCCTATGAGTGTCTTTGGTGAGTCTTCCTTTTGAGACTTGGAAGATTTGATTCTAGCACTGTCATCTTCACAGATAGGAGTGTCCTGTCTTGACCCAAGGTGTGTTTCTTGCCTTAAGGCAGTGGAAGCAACCATCTGTTAGACTACTTTGTATTTCTCAGACACTGAGGTGAGCTGGACCCACATTCTCCAACATTCTTTCCACAGCACCCATGGGTCCTGTCACCCATAACTGCACCCTGCTCCTTCACCATCCCTCGGGGATGAGCCTAATGCCTAGAAAATCCTGCTGCCCACCCACAACCCCGTGAAGAACATAAACTTTGACATTAATTGTTGGATCACAAACAATGTACTTCACATCTATCCCACAATAAAGAAATACTAGTGATGCCAACCCCATAGTCCTATGGAGACTAGCAAATGACATGTCCACAACATGGAGGAGAGGTGCTTTAAGACATAGTCATCTATCAAGTGTTAGCTGGCATAGATAATCATTTTCTAATGACGATCCTTCATTATTCTTCCTAAGAGGTGATTTCTGCCAGCACCACTGACCAACACCCATCCCTAGGTCAGAGGGTCTCTGACCCTGGGGGGCAGGGCCCCTCAAGGGACCTTAACCCCTCAAAACTCCCTGTTGAGGGAGGTTCTTGTGAAGGTGCAGTCTTTGTCATCAGCTTATTAAGGTGAGTGAGACACTTGGCTTTCCTTCTTTTCTGTTTCCTCAGTCTTGGTCCATGAAATCTGCTGTATTCTGAGAGACTGGTTGTTGAAGATAGGATGAAAAAGTTTGCAGACCCAGGAAGGGACAAGAATGAGGCTTGAAAGGAAGACATTTATCTGCTTCTAGGTCTCAGAGAGGAGGTTGCCCATGCCAGGTAGAACCGAGTTAGACCCCTCGGGACAGCCACATGGCTGAAGATGAGAGTGAAGGGCTGAGCCGGAGCCTCTGCTGGGCTGGATGAATGAACACAATCTAGACCCGAGTCACTGTCAGATCAGAAATGGAAAATTGGAATAACTCCATCGGGGAGTGATTGTGGGGGTGGTTGGCCTTTTGCCCTTGGATGGTTTAGAGCTGGGGAAATATGTCATGTGAGAGACTTAGGTAAGGAAGGTGTTAGGAATATAGATTCTGGAAAGGTTGGTTTGTACAGGAAGCACATGTCTCCTGTGGGATCTGTGGAGTGTGGAAGAATTGCCTATCCCTGGGAAGGGAGTATCTCCCAGGCTACAGAGCTCTTTGAGACATTTACCTATCATAAAATACACAAAGCAAAAAGCACTCTCCCATCCTCTGGCCCTGCACCATTCCACAGTTTCCCCCACCTTTTCATACTTCAGGGAAGTCTCTAACTGCATATCTGCTTTCTAGAGGCATCTCGAAGCCCACGGAGGGGAGGCATTCCTTGTTATGAATTCCTTTGTTGACTCCCTGACTTGCAGAGACAATGCTAGGTGAATGGAAAGAGATCTGTTTCAAGAGAAAGAGTTCAGTGCATCAATGAACAGATTTTCTTTTCTTTTCTTTTTTCTTTTCTTTTCTTTTTTTTTTTTGGCCATGTGAACATTCAACAGAACAAGTGTCACAAGGTGTCTTTTTAGGGTAATTGCACTTTACTTATAAACTAATGTTAATCTTCACACTACAAGCATTTTATTTAATTCCAAAAAGAGCCTTTGGGATCCACGACATTGTACTTGACATCTTTATGTGTGGGGTAGACTCCTCCAACAACACTGCACTTCCATGGTGGTTTGAGCTTAATACAGGTAGCACTGTGTTAAATCTACAGCATTTTTAATTTTAATTGGACACAAGGCCTTGCTAAGCTGCACTGGATGAAATTGCAGGTTCCATGCTCTTACCTCGGCCTCCGGAGCAGTTATCATCGTAGGTGTGTGCTACCGTGCCTGGCCAAGCAGACCTCTTCAATCAGAAAATGATCCAATGGTTTTCAGTTTTCTCTTCGGTGATGCTGGCACTCAGGGACTCTTGAATGCCAGGCAGCTGCTCTTGCACTGAGCTGTGCCACCAGACCAGAATGTGGTTCTTTAGGCCCTTAGCATTTGAGTGTGGTGCATATGTCCTTCTGAAGTTCATTGTTTATTCTTTACTACCTCATTTAAGATCTTGCAATTATTTTTACAAGGGGGTACTGTTAGCATATTGGTTGTACTTTGTTTTGTTTCTAGCATATTGATTGTACTTTGTTTTATTTCTGTTTCATCAGTACTCAGACTCTAGATCCAGAGTATTCCAGTACTGAGGTATATCCCTGGTTGTTTTTATACATTTATCATTGGAGACAGAATCTCTCTTAAGTCGGCTGGGCTGATCTTGTACTGAAATCCTCAAGCCTCAGCATATTTAGTATCTGGGATTACAGCCATGTACCACTGTGCCCCCCAAAGTCCACCCTAACTAGTGCTCATCCCACCCAAAAACACCTTCTTAGAAACATCCGGAATACTGTTCAATAAAATATCTGGGTCATCAATTTGAAAGATAAAATTAACAATGACATGGGCGAGGCTCTGGCTGAGATCCCCAACACCAAAAAGATAGGCAAAGAAAAGATGGAAAGAATGAAAGAAAGAAGGAAAGAAAGAAGGAAGAAGATTTAAAAAAAAGAGAAAAGAAGCACGATAAAGAAATACTGACATATAAAGTGCGTAGGGGAGGGAAGGCTGAGGGAGCTCATCAGATTACACGACTGGGATAAAACTGTCTGAGGAGGCTTCTGCTAAACTGTCATTTGAGTTACAATGTGGCCAGGTAAGGTCATCTGCATCATTACCTTAGCTATGCCAGAAGCTGAGGCAGGAGGAGGGCAAAGAAACATGGGCAAGTTAAGAAGATCCTCCGTCAAAATTTTAAAAGGTTTTACACTGGAAAAGTCTACGGATATAATTTAGTGGCAGATCACTTGGCTAGCACGCTGGAAGTACTGGGTTCATTCTCCAGTGTGTGAGAAATGCATTTGCTTGCCCAGACCCAAAGAACGAACTCAAAGGAAAGAAGAGTAGTGAAAGCATGGCTTTAGTCAGTCTCCCCAGGCGAGTGGTCTGCCGAGCAGGAGTGGCACCCCCAGAGCGCTCACAGTAAGGAACGGTTTCCTAGCACACAGGGCCCTTCTACAGCTCATTGCTGGCCTGGCCGAGTACTGTGGAGGAGACAATCCTTCCAGAAGCCAACTGTTTTCCTTTTTCTCCTTATAAAGCAGTTCCTCTGTTCCCTTCCCAATCTGAGTTTGAATTCCTCTCTAGTATTGTCTGCTCCTTACTCTGGGACTTTCTGAGAAGCAGATGTTCCTGGTTCGAGATTTCACGCTTGTGATTACTATGTTCCTGCGTATCCTTAACAATCTTATCTACGTTTTTCAATGAAGGCTTACTAGTTTATTTCTCCCCCTAATTCCCTTTTGCTTTGAGAAGTTCGAGATGTATGAACTTTTTGAGGCTGTTGGGCAATTTTAACTGCCAGTAATTTTCCACTCAGAGTTCACTGTTTTGTCTTGAAAATGGACCAGTTTAAATTTCTTTCTTTCTTTCTTTTTTTCTTTTCTTTTCTTTCTTTTTTTTTTTTTTAACAAATGCCTTCTTTTTCTTTGTAACTCCCTTGGTTGCATTTTTATTCTCATTTCAACTAGATGTCTTTTGTTTTTAAATCATTTTGAGATCTGCTAATTCGCTTCATCGTAAGAGACTGAGTCCCTGCTCTGTCCAGATATTTCCAAAAGTATGTGCCACCCCATGAGCATATTTGGATTCAGCATATACAATTCCTTCTTGGCCTTCAAGGAACTCTAAATCCTGATTGAGAGCACAGAACCCATAAGTCTGAGCTGACCAGCCACTGGGCAATCTTCCATACTCACATAATGATTGTCTTTCCTCATCAATTACGGCATAATTGTTGTTCCACTTTCCCTCTATTACTTGGCCAAGACCCCTCCACAAATAGTTTGATCTCATCATGGGGTGAGTTTCCCTTAGGTCTGGTCTGGTCGTGGTTTAAGCAGGAATGTTCTGGGGTCTTGAGGTGCCCCTGTCTTTTTTACAAAGCTGACTGGGTTCAGATAGCTATTTTGAGAATCAAGTCATCTCTTCTAACAGGGTGGCTTCATACTGCCAAACATGGTGGTGCACACCTGTAATCCCAGCATTCAGGAGGCATAGACAAGAAGATTGCCCTGAATTTGAGGCCAGACTGGGCTATGTAGTGAGTTCAAGGCCAGCTTGAACTACGTAGAGAGCCCCTGTCTCAAAAAACAAGACAAACAAACAA
Organism: Dasyprocta punctata; assembly: GCA_004363535.1. Classification (NCBI taxonomy): domain Eukaryota; kingdom Metazoa; phylum Chordata; class Mammalia; order Rodentia; family Dasyproctidae; genus Dasyprocta; species Dasyprocta punctata. Next base: position 40,392 of record RJWM01007421.1, read on the forward strand.
GCGTGTAAGAATGATCCTTTAACCTATTCTGATCTTAGTCTGAGTGATATTTTCTCACCTATTGAAACCAGAAATTCCTTCCCTTTTACTCCCCTCCCCCCAGACTAGTAATTTTTTCCTAGAGAATCTTGTGACCTTTGGTTGAAAAGTTCAAGAGGAACAAGCAACTCTGGAGTTGGTCAAAAATATGGCTTCTTCCCACCTAGGTCCCACTCTTAAATTTGCCAAGTGTTCTTGGAGGAACTACTAAGAAGGAACCCCTGACCACCCTAACCTTCATCGAAAGTTATGAGAGGGATCACTTTTCTTTTGTTTTTCTGTTCTGTATACTCTCTTTCAAAATGCCCTGGCTTCCCACATTGAAAACACACACTTTCTCTCTTAGGGTTACTCCCTGGGAGGACTCCGTGTTTGTTTCCTTGCTTAGGTTTTCCCCTTTCCTTGTCTCCTTTGTGTGGAATCTTGATCTAATTTCCTTTTACCTGATTTTTCTGCTGTAAAGACCATGATTTTCACTTTCTGCTTTTCCTCTTTCCTCTTTACAAAGGCTTTTGAGCCTCTCAATAATTTCTCTCTTAATAACTTCTCATTCCATCCCTTACTCTTTTATAACTTTTTAGTAATATCAGTCCAGTTTGTGGTCACAAAATTTACCTGAAGGAGTCTTTGATCTGTATATTTGGGAGTACCATTAGTATGTTAAAAAAAATAAGCTTCATCATCTTTCGCCTTTTTTCCAATATTTTTGACCTCCTAGTTTTGTCACTTTCCTTTTTCTATCCTGGCATGGCAAGATTTATCATAAGAAATTCTCTCACACCAAAAATGTTTTTTTATACTTTTCATATTTTCTTTTTTATCTTACTTAGGAGTTTCTCTCTATAACAAACCGAGTGCCCTGGTACACATTTTTCCCTTGGTCTCAGAGTGAATTTATAAATAGTTACATTCTAATTAGTGCTGGCTGCCAACACCTACAAGGGGACTTGAGTAGTGTCTTTATCTGAGTTCAAGCAGTGACCAGCAGAAGAGCAAGTTAACCCTGTAATTGAGTTCTAGAACTATCCCAATATACAAAGACTGTTTTAAGCATACCAATTAAAAAAAATCAAGTCAAATTGGAATATAAAAGTAAATTTATCAATCAGACAAATTTGGGCCAAAAGACTGAAGGTTTGAAGTTAGGTCTTTGGGCCAAGCAAAACACCAATGTTCAATCATTCTTTGTTTTTATTTATTGCTGGTACAAGGGTTGTCCCCTGCCCCCAAACCTTTAGTGGGCTATCTGGAGAAGGTCAGAGGCAGAATTCTTATTTCCCCTTTCTTTGGTTACCCAGGCCTAGAATTCCCTATTTTCTGCTGGTCTTTGTGACTGCATCCCTGTGTACTTGATTCCCTGCTGCAGGTTTCTTGCACACCCCATGTGCTCAGCCACTCTGGAGGTTTCTTGAGCACCCCACATACTAACCTCCCCCTGCACCTCTGCAGTGGAGGTTTCTTGTGTACATCACAGTCACACACAATCGTAAATGCCCAAACTGCCAATGCAGTTGGTATAGTTCACATTTCATACCTTGGCTCAGGCATGAGGCTGCCTGGTGGCCTCGGTGCCTGTTTTATCTCCCTCTGTGCCGGTTTTGCTGTCTTCAGAGCAATGGTATTAGGTGTCTAATGGCTTCTGCCAGCAGACGGAATGGACGACCGAGTGGGCCACATGGAAAGGAGCTGGGATACATGTCCCTCCCCATCCAGACCCAGTCCTCATGGGCACAGATATCCTGGGTGAGCCACCAATTGTGAGGTGTGTGTTCATCTTCCCAGGCCCAAAGAATGGACTCAGAAGCGAGAAGAGCAGAGCGATGGCGACTGTGCGCCCTGCACAGCACACCCAGAGCAGGAAGTTGTCCCCTAGCGCGCAGGTCCCTTCCTACAGTTCCTCATCAGCTGAGTACTGCGGAGCCTACATCCAGTCCAGATGCAGCCTAAGTTTCCTTTTTCTCTTTATAGGAGTTCCTTGGTCCCGCTCCAAATCTGAGTTCGGATTTCTTCATAATATTGTCTTTTCTTTACTCTAGGACTTTTCGAGAAGCAGATGTTCCTGTTTAGAAGTTTCATGCAATTTTATGATTAATGTGCTTCTATTTAGCCCCAAATATCTTGACTACATTTTCCAACAAAGTCTTTTGCAATAGTTTATTTCTCCCCCAAGGTCCATTGGTTTAGATACTTTCTAAATTCATGAACTTTGCCAGACCATCAGGCAGTTTTAACTGGCAGGAATTCCCCTCTCAGAGTTCACTAATATTTTGTCTTAAAAATGGACAACTTAAAATTTTTTTTTACTGACATGGAGCACAGAATATTTAAAGCATGAAATAAAAGAAGTATAAATTAAAAAGCCAAGGGCTGTCCAAATTGCTACAGAACTAACCTAGAGTGTGTGAGGACCAGGTTCAGTCTTTAACATTGATTAAAAAAACACTGTCTGCACTGGGTGGATGAATGACCTGATCAATAAACATACTGTGATGTGGTTTTGCATATAACTGAAGTGAAATACATTTTTGTTCCTCACTGACTGCTTCTTCATATGAATGAAACTGTCCCTGTGTGGCACTGGGACCCAGTTTTGTGTGTCATGCCTCAGGTTACTTCCCCTCTATTAAGGGTTCTGGGTACACTGCAGGTGCATAGTAATTATACGTGAAATGGTTTGGGAAATGGTAGTAATTAGACTTCAAGGTATGTGGCTTCCAAGATGAGTTCAAAAGACATGGGCTTCCATCTTGTTCCTGCTCCCCCTCACCTCTGCTGGCCCCCATGAGGAAGAGCTGAGTCTGCTAACAGCAAGACCCTCATCCCCACTAGGACCCAGATGTGACTCGGAGCTCTGAACCACAACAGCAAGGACTGAACAGAACCACCAAGTCACAGAGCTAGTGCTACACCCAGAAACTGGAGGAAAATATCTGTTGGGGGAGCAGGAATAATGCACATGGTCAAGTAGATCTCAGCCATCTAGTGAGGCCCTGAGGAGTGGCCTAGCCAATGGGGAGCGAGAAATCTGCTCATTTGCATGGCTGCCAACCAACACTTGTGATGTCACCAGCGTGTGCTCACTCCCCTGGTAGGACCTTGGCAACACTGACAGTTGGTCTCAGATGCCAAGGGACGGTTCAGGTGAGCGCGTGTATTTCTGCTTTCTCCTTCGTATCCGCAAAGGTGAAAAAGTCAAACCAAACCTGGCTTTTGGTATCTCTTAGCCAGCGAATACACTTTTAATGGTGATTTCCAGCGGTTCCTGACCATAAGGGTAGATGGCTCCCATTTAAACATCGGGACTTACCCTCTGAGTTTTGAGGCCTCGACATCCATACAGTGGAAAAAAATATATATTATATGGTGTTTTGTGCTATTTTAAATATTTAAAAGGCTTTTTTTGGTTGTGGGGAGTATTGAGGATTAATCCTAGAGGCATTCATTCACTGAGCTATGTAGCTGGCCCTTCTTACTTTTTACAAAGAGGCAGGGTCTCTTTATGTGTTTCCCAGGGTGGTCAAGAACTTGCCACCCTCCTGACTCTGCCTCTGGAGTTGTTCAGCGAATGTGTGTGGGACACCATTCCCAGCTTGAGATATTTTTACATAGGGTGGAAAAGCCATCAGGTACAAGATTTTGGTAAAGCTTTGGCAAGTTTTAGTAAAGTTGAAAAGCCTCCTAAGGAGGTAGATGTAGGAAGATCAGGAGTTTAGGCTCAGCCTGGGCTTTACAGTGAGTTCAGTGGCCTTCTGGACTGTATACTGAGACCCTGTCTCCTAAAATATATTTTATATTTAAAAATAAAATAGAAATTTAGGCCTTATACTTAGTAACAAGCATTTTGTATACAAGGTTACAAAATACTTCAACTGAAAATATCCAGATCTGTATTTGAAAACGTCTGGACTATAACTTAGTGGTTCTCAGTTTCCAGTCAGTGTGAATATATGATGTGTAATACAGCCCTAGACCATGGCCAGGTACACCTGGTTTCTTTTGTAAAGTTCCCTTGTCTTACACCATGGAGCAGTGTCCTATTGAATTTTCTTTCTTTTGTTTTTTCTTTGTTTTTTTGGGACAGGTTCTCACTTTGTAGTGCAGGCTGCCTTGGACACACTATGTAGTCTAGGCTGGCCTCAAACTCGTGACCATCCTCCTGCCTCTGCCTCCTGACTGCTGGGATTACAGGCTGTCCTATTTAAAATTACTTTCAAAGTTCCCCTTTAGCATTCCCTGAGACTGTTTTATGTTCATGTCTTATAATCATCAAGTTGTTACACCCTAATGATGAATTTCATTTCTGAAATTGTTCAAATACCATGTATGAGAGTGGGTGATCAATACATGATGTCATTTTAAGGCAACTTTTAAAATTCAATTTTATTATATAAAAAATGCATAGATATATTTTTTCTGAGTACACCCTTCCAATTCCTCTGTGACACGTCAACCCCTGAGACTTCTTTCCTTTCTTCTGCACTGAAGGCAGCTTCATGTATGTTAGTCTAGCACCTATTATATTAATTTCCATCCATGTATTCCTCTCCTATCCATTGAAATAGGCACATACCACAATAAAACAGCAATTTTGATGGTTTTGTTGTTGCATACGAAAATTACTACAGGCATTTTTATAGAATCTTTAGTTTGTTGTCCACTTGAAGATATGTTTGGGGGTACATTCTCTGATAGTATAACATAATTCTCCAAATATGGTATTCCATAGTCAATTTAGCATCTCAGCTGAATGAGATCAGGTCTCTTCATTATTGTAAAAAACTCATATAGTAACATTGGTGCTCAGTGTATGTTCACAGGGAATGCTGGTAAACACACTATGAGTTTAAAGGTATTATTGAACCTATGTCCCAGTTCTTAGTTTGTAAAGGAGGTTTTGATGTCAGGTAGCCAACTGGAGTGACATTGAAGGAACTGACACACTTAACAGTAGACTCTCAGGAACTGGTGCAGAATGCCCTAAGTTTCTTTGCTGAGTCTTTTGTCTTGGCACCGGGGAGATTTGACTGTCGCTCATCTCCACTGTTGTTTTTACATACAGGAGTATCCTGTCTTGACCCAAGGCATATTTCTCACCTGAAGGCCATCTCTTACTTATAACTTCCAATTTCTCAGCTATTGAGGTGAGTTAGTTCCACATTCTCCAACATCTTCCCATAGCACCCAGGGGCTCCTGCCAAAAGGATCTACACCCTGCTACTTCATCATTTTTCAGGGCTGAGCCTATTTGCTTAGGAAACCTTCCACCCACTCCTAGCACTGCAAAGAACCTACAACTTGACACTAATTGTTAGATCGTGAGAAATGTATTTCACATTTATCCCATGGCAATGGAATGCTGTACTAGTGGTATCTACTCCATAGTCTCGTGGAGAATAGAAAAGGGCATGTCTAAAACCCTGAGGAGAGATGCCTGGGAAATAGTCATCTCTCCAGAGTTAGTTGGCATAAATATCTTTTCCTAACGACAATCCTTCATTTTTTGCTCCTAGAAGATGATTCTTGCCAGTACCACTGGCCAACACCCAATCCTAGGTCAGAGGGTCTCTGACTCTGGTAGGCAGGGCCCCCCGGGGCCCTCACCCCTCGAATCTCCCTGTGGAGGGAGGTTCTTGTGAAGGTGCAGTTTTTGTCATCAACTCCTTAAGATGAGTGGGTCACTTGGCTTAGTGTCTCTCCTGTTTTCTCAACACTCCAGCCCATGACCCCTGCAGTGTCCTACCAATGTAGATGTTGCAGATAGGATGAGAAAGAGTTTGCAGACCTAGGAGGGGACAAGGATGAGGCTTGGAAGGAAGATATTTATCTACTTTCAGGGCTCAGAGAGAAGGCTGCCCATGCCAGTTACAACGAAGGGGAACCATCTGGTGGGTCACATGGCAGCAGAGGAGAATGAGGGAGAGGTTGAGCCAGAGCCTTTATTGGGCTTTCTGAAGGCACAGCAAGCCAGAGCAGAGTCAGAAGTTTACAAGTGGCAAATTATTGCAATTTCATTGGTCCTTGTTTATTGGGAAGGTTGTTAGATGTCGACACTAGGCCCCAGGTGATTTGGAATAGGAGCAATATTAGGGGAATACCTTGTGTGAGAGAGCCAGGTAAGGAAGGTGTTGGGAGTGTAGGTGCAGGAAAGGTTGATTTATATAGGAAGGATTTGTATAGGTGAGATTTTTTGTTGCTTGGGAGAAACGGCTATCTGAAGGAAGGCTGTATCTCCCAGGCCAGCAAGCCCTTTGAGACTTCCAAAACGTAAAAAGCATTCACCCACCCTTCACCCAGCTCCTTTCCATCATTTCTCCCATCTTCTTCTTCAAGGATATCACTGATTTTTGAATTTCTATTTATTTATTTATTTATTTTGTGGCACTGGGGATTGAACACACAACCTCATACCTGCCAGACAGGTGCTGAAGCCACTGAACCAAACTCCCGGCCCTTATCACTGATTTTTTAGGTGAATTTTCAAAGCTCACCAAGGGCAGGTTTTCTTTAGTAGGAACACCTTTGTTGTCTCCCTGACAGGCAGAGACAACCCTAGGTGGATGGAAGGGAAAGTGTTTCAGGACACAATAGTTAGGGCCAGGGACATAGCTCAGTGGCACAGTGCCTGCCTGGCAAGGACAAGGTCCTGAGTTTGATCCTGGTAGAAAAAAAAAAAAAGAATAATTATAGATAACTAAAGGTTAGGTTGAGTCATCTGTCATCTTTACAGATCAGAATAGCAACCCTTGAACCAACCATATTTCTTGCCTTACAGCAGTAGTACCAACTGTCTCTTATTGATGACTTTCCAATTCTTGGATACTGAAGTGAGCTGGCCCACATCGTGGGACACCCTCCCAAAGTACCCTGTGGTTCCTGCCACCCACACCTGCACCCTGCTCCTTCACCATCACTCAGGGCAGAGCCCATTAGCCTAGGAAGTCCTTCTGTCCACCCACAGCCCAGTGAGGAGCACGTTCTTTGATTCTAATTGTTGAATTGTGAGCAATATTATTTATATCTGCCTTGTAAAATTAAAGTAGTTTTGGAATCTACTCCATAATTCTGTACATAGCAGTAGGTGGCATGTATGAAACACTGAGGAGGGATGTCAGGGACATAGTCATCTCTGCAGTGTTAGCTGGTATATTCTTCCTTAATGTCAAGCCTTCATTTTTGCTCCTAGGAGGTTGATTCCTGCCAATATCACTGAGCAACATCCATCCCTAGTTCAGAGGGCCTCTGACCTTGCTGGACAGGGCCCCTCAGGGCCTCTACCCTTCGGATCTCTCTGTTTGTGGAGGTCCTTCTGAGGGTGAAGTTTTTGTCATCAACTCCTTAAGGTGAGTGAGACACTTGGCTTTCCTTCTCTCCTATTTTCTTACAGACCCAGTCCATGAAATCTGCAGTGTTCTACCAGTGTAGGTGTTGGCAATAGGATGAGAAAGAGTTTGCAGACCTAGGAAAGGACAAGAAAGAGGCTTAGAAGGAAGACATTTATCTACTACCAGGTCTCAGAGAGGGGATTACCCATGCCAAGGACAAGGGGAAGTATAAGTCAATGGGAAAAACCTTGGTGAATGGAATTGAACGTGTTTCAAAAGAAAGAAATGATAGCTAGCTTAACAGCTGGATTGGGTCTTCTTCATGGGCTAGAGTATCCTCTAACTGAACCATAGTTTGCCCTGTTCTCTCAAGCCTGGCTCCATGAAATCTGCAGTGTTCTAAGAGTATAAACATAGAGACAGGGTGATAAGGAGTTGGTGTTCCAAAGATGGGACAAGAATGAGCGTTGGGAGGAAGACATTTATGTAACACCAGGCCTCAAACAGGAGGTTGCCCATGCCAGGAAGAACCAAGCAGAAGCATCTGGTGTGGGTAACATGGTAGAAAATGAGAATGTGAGGAACCTGAATTGGCCTCTAACGGGTTTTTGGAGGAAAAGCAAGGTAGAGCAGAGCAGGCAGCTACAAATGGCAGACAGCAATAATTTCACTGGGGTTTGGTTGTTGGGAAATCTCTAGATGCTTGCACCTGGGCCTGGATGGTTTAGGGCAGAGTAAATAATAGGGAAATATCTAGATAAATAAATGGTTGAGATTAGACCCCAGGTTGGTTAGTTTTTATATGAAACTCGTGTGTTTTGAGAGGCCCTTTGCTATTCAGAAATCACCTATGCATAGGAGAGGGAATTTCTCCCAGGTTGACTTACTGTGCAAGGTGTTTAAACAACTTAAAATATGGAACATAGCAAACACTATTGACACACTCAGACCTGTAGATGCCTCACCTTGACTTCTTCCTTGACCTACACATGGACTCAGCCCCTGTGGTCATGTGTCCAAATTCCCTCCCCCTTGGAGAAACCTGTCATTGGATTAGAATGCATCCTAAAGACTTCATTTTAACTTGGTTCTCTTTGAGTGAATCCTATTATCATTTTTTTTATAATTAGTTACTGATAGTATGTGGATATTTGTTTATTTTCAGTACTGCAGAGCCCAGTGTCTTTATATGTTGAGTTATATCCCCAGTCATCCATATATATATATATATATATATATATATATATATATAATTCTTTCTTTCATTCTTTTTGGAGACAGTGTCTTGTTAAATTACTAGGTTGCTCAGGTTGGGCGCAAGGTTTTGATCCCAATTCTTCAGCCTCCTTGGAGTTTTTATAGTGGCAACACGTGCAGGATCTGACACCTTAAACATTTTAAAATGTACAGTTCCGTGGCAATAAGTATATCTGTATTAAATTGAGTTTTTAATCTCCTTTAAACCATTTTTCTAAAATAAATTAAATATGATTTAAAATCTGGTTCCTCCGGTAGGCCAATCACAGGTGAAGTGCCCATGTTCTCTTTTTCATAAGTAAATGTATAACATGCAAATAAAGATAATTTTGTCTCCTTTCCGGTAGAAATAGCTTGATTTGATGGTGATGTGTTGGTGGGCAAACTTCCAGTACTATATTTAATAATTGTTTAAGATAGCACACACACATTCTTGTTTGTGAATTGATCAGGAATGGATTCCCATTACTTACATCGAGAAGTGATAGTTTTGCTTATAAGCTCAGCCAGTCTGATGTATCCGTATTTTTTTTTCTCCTTTGACACTTGATATTAACCATAAGGCCAAGAAGTGATTCCTTTCTCCTTTGAAACCCTAACTGTACTGAATCAAGCTGCCTGCTTAACCTTGTCCTTGTTTTGAATTGAATTATCAATCTTCATTTCTGCACATCTCACAAAATCCAAGGGCAAGGGAATTCTGAGACAGACAGACTTTGCTTCCAATTGGCATTTGGTCCTGAAATGCTGCCAGACTTTATTTGACTGGGAAAAATTTTTCTATTTAATCTTCAAGGTCCCTCATTTCAAGCATCACCTCATTCTCAAAATTTTTCCTGAATACATTCACTCAGTTTCTGCCCACTCGCTGGCCCCTACCGTTACTGTCCTCATTTGAAGCACAGTGACACAACTCTGGATTCTCAAAAAAATAGTCTCTGGAAAGTAGGTACAACACCTCCAATGCGTGGCCCATTCTGAATTCCAAATTATATTTTGGGAATGCATAAAGGAGCAGCTTGGGGTCTGTTATCCCAAAGCAAGCAGATACTGTACAGCTTCAGGCTGCCTTCGGAGGAGACCGCGCTCCTCAGAAGATAAATATAACCTACCTTGAAAACTTTCAGGCTTTCATGTCTCCTGCTGGTTTTGGGGGGAGGGATGTTAATAATAATAATTATCTGCTCTGATAAATTAAATCAGCCTTTCATTTCATGGCAGTCTAAAGCAAGACTTGAAGAATCCAACTAATAAAAGCCAGAGCCGGGATTTATACCTAGTCTGTTTATAAACAGTACCCTGCTAAAGACTGTCTTCCAGCGTGGTCTGCAGTGACAAGTCTATTGATAGCTGTCAGCTGAGCCCTGTTACACAGTTCGAGGAAGGTGCTCTTCTCTCTCTCCCCGTCTTTTCTTATTCCTTCCTTGCTTCCCTCCTGTTCTCCCTTCCTTTCCTTTTTTTTGTGGTAAAATACGATAGGTTCTTTGTGGTTAATCTATGTTTTGGCATTTCTATTATTTCTTCTTTGTCCATTGTGATTATGATGAGTAAAATCTACAAGAGGTAAAGGGCTTCTTGGTTCAAGGGTCAGTGAAGGGATTCTAAATACTGCTCCATTCTGCCGTGGTTATAGAACATAAAAGGATGGAATGGGTAGTGGTAGAATTAAGTCTGCATTAGTTCATTGTCATCCTCCTTGATCTATCCAGTGTTTGCAGTGGGCACACTGATGATTAAATGGGGCAGTGGTGGAAATCCCCAACCTCGCATCCTGGACAACTCTGAGGGTGGCACTGTTCTCTGCCCTCCACCCAGGGGTTGCTCCCTTTGACGGAGAGGGCTGTCCAGGGGCTTCCACTTGCTCTTCCTTACTTGAATAGCTCTTATTCTCCAAGTCAAGGAGCCCATGTGTGCTTTTTGGCAGCTCCTAATTATGACTATTTGAATGGTGCAGTTGGGAACCAGACAACGACCCAGAGGACTCACGCATTGCTTGACCCCTTGCAGTAAGGTGTCCTGGGAGGTGTTTATGGCCCCTTTCTGTCTGCGTTACCATGGACTCTGTAACCAGTATCTTAGAGATAGCAGAGTACTCCCCTTTTCCTAGTGTATGGTTATTGAATAAATTAAATGGCCAGAGTTCTTTGGGGACAATTTTTTTTTTTGAGAAAGGGCCTTGCCATGTAGTTCAGGCTGGTCTTGAACTTGCTATATAGCCTAGGCTGGCCTCGAACTCACAACGATCCTCCTGTCTCAGCCTCCCCAGTGCTGGAATCACAGGCATTTGCCACCATGCCTGGCTTGGGAACAAACTTGGAGAATCACTATAGTGTGTATTTGATGTAGAACTGGCTTCTCCTCGGGTGTTTGGGACCTGAGAACTGATTCAGTTCAGGGAGACTTGGCAGGTGACTGTTTCTTTCCACTTGGACAGCTGAGCTTTGTCCTTGGTGCATCCAGATTTTACATAGAAAGATACACATCCTTCAATTTCCTGTGTATCAGGCCTTTGTTGACTTCCTGTTTGCTTTCCCCGTGTCCTATTAGCCATCTCTGGGGGTCCCAGAAAGTCAGGCACTGCTGTCATTGATGACCATAGCAGCAAGTGCACTCACCTGGCTCCTGTCACTCCAGGATCCTATCATCCTCTGTGCTATAGGAGAGCCCAGTTCTGCAGGGACACCCTCTAGTCTCAGCCCTGACAGACAGATGACAGCCACATCTGTGTGTCACTGTTTATCAACAAAGCTGGTGCTGGCTTCACTCCACTCCCCATCCTCACCCTGTGGTCACGATGAACAGTGTCCCAGGCCTTACCATGGAATAGTCAGCTGGTGGCTTTAGTACATCCATTTCCCTGAGCCCATAGCTGCCATCTGCCACTATCTACCAACAAAGTCATGCTGTCTCAACTTCATAGAATGGGCGCCATTTCTTTTGCCATGTGCTACAGTGCATCAGGATCAGGACTCTTGACAGAAGTGTCATAACTGTAATATGGGACAATGCTCCTATTTCCACCAACTCTCCTTATCTACCCCCCTCCCTGCCCTTCTCAGGATCCATTCCCAGGCTTATCTGCCATTTCTGGTCTATATGAGCTTGATTCTGTAGCTCCTTCAATTTACAGTTTTATTCCCCCACTAGCAGGCCTGGTATTTCCTGTCGGGTCATACTGGGACCTGATCTTAGTGAGTGATCTGGTAGCCAGGAGCCATAGAGAGGCAGGGAGAATACACAGGCTCACAGAGCACCTGCCTCATCTGAGGTGTGTGCATAGACTTTGGGGCGGGGGCCCTGTTCTCTAGCAAGTGGAAATGGGCTGAAGTCTCACTGATGTTAGATTCTCATTGTTCGTCTTGGGTCTCCTCTTTCTTATCAGAGCCCTGACTTTGGTGTTGGAGGCTGATTGTGGCTGATAATTCAGTCTTTCCTAAAGCTTTTCTCCTTTTAAACTAATTCCTAGTCCTGGTCCTCAGGGCTGCCTGTCCTCTGACTACAGACGACCTAGAAGGTTAGCATAGAAGGGTCTCTGGCTTCTGTGTTTTGCTTTATACTAATGACCAATCACTTAAAACCTTGAAACATCCCACAAGTACCCAATTTCGCAGTTCTAATTACTACTTCCCCCCACATCTTCAGACACCAGAGAGACTGAATAGGCTACCACACCACTTTTACCACATCTGGTCAGAGTTCCCCACCAGTGGGAGCGTGGCACAGTTACACAACTGTTAGGATCCCAACTATCACTTGGAATCTTATGTTTCTATTCTCCTAAGCACCACTCCTGGTACCCACTGTGTTAAGCCATGCTTCTGAGAAGTAGGGCTTCAGGCAGAATTAGGTGTTCACGATACATTGTGCGAGATAATGAGAGGTGAGGGTGGAAAGAGTTAGCAAGAGTATCATCTGGGGGGAAACTGGGCTCCCTTCATCTGAGAACAACCCTCAAGATAATAAGGGGCCTGCTTGGATTCATTAGTACCACAACTCATAGCAGGTGGGGGAGGATGGACAGGTCGGCCAGCAGAAAGGAACTAGGCAGGGAGTCACCAGCACGCACCGCAGTCTTCCTGTCGTGCGTAGGTCCTCAGGAAAATGAATTCACCCATCTTTGACATCTGTTGCTCTCTGATTACCTGGAAAGAGGTGGGGGGAGCACTTGGCACATGACAGTGTTGGTGAAGGAGAGAGACCAGGTGGGTCCTTCGGGTCACACAGCTTGTAAGAGCAGAGGCAAAGCGAAATTTTCTCCAAACAAAAGTTACTTTGGAGACAAAGGAGAAAAGAAAGAAGGGAAAATTATATATATATATATATATATATATATATATATATATATATATATATATGTATATATACACACACACATATATATTAGCTAGGACAGTTATACTACCAATTTCTTTTAGTTCATTGAAGAGAACAGTTTATGCTTATATTGTTTGATCAATTTTGCATGCCTGTATCTGGTAATCTGACCAATTACTTTGAAGATAACAGTATTTAATATATTAACCATTGTTAATTTCCTATTATATTGTTATGAAATTCTGAAAAAGGAAGTTACTTTGGATTAAGCTCTGGTCTGGAGGATAGCAGGTTTCTGCCAAAAGTTTGCCAATTATCTTGACTGAAGATCCAGCTATTTGAAGACAGGGGTTTAAAAAAAATAAAAAAAATTTTTATTTTATTTTAAAGAGAATAAAACCAAGGAAAATAAAACAGAATAAAACCAATCAAAATAAACCAGTATAAGTGATACAGGACTTTGGACCTTACGAAACCAACAGAAAGCAGGGATTTTATATTCTTTGTAACTTGTCCATTCTTGTCAGTTTGCTGGTAAGTAGCCCCAAGAAAAGGATCTCTTCTGTTTGCTTTGAGATTGTGGAGAAGTGGGGTACAACTTTCCCTCCAAAAGCCTGGTGGAAATTCCAAGGGATGAGTACAGCATTCGTTTTCCTACTGGAGCTGCTCAGGTTCCCTGCAAAAGGTTTTTAAGGGGATGGTGGAAGGGGCAATTCGTCAACAGACTGTGAAATGTAAAACAAAATTAAACCCCAGACTTCTAATGTGACTTCCAAGGGGGGAGCATTTTGAAATATCACAAAGTTCAGGTGAATATCAAGGGTTTGGCTCCAGTTCTTCAGCGTTCAGATTTAAAAAAGGGAAGGACGTTACTGAGTGCATTGTGATGGTTGATGTCTTCTCAAAAATCTCTTAATGTGGAAAGAATTCAGAAGGTGAAGTTTCACAAACATTCTTCAGTTTTTTTTTGTTACTTAGTTTTGGCTTTCTATTCCTCCTTCTCTGTCCTGTCCTCTTCTGTTTGCTGACCCCTGTCCCCACACGTTTCTGTAATATCTGCTGACTGTTGGGTGAGGAGAGTGCACACTTAATTAGACTGATAGACTCGGGCTTGCTTCCTGAAGGAGAGTCAGGTATTTTCAGGTAAAATTAAAAAAGCAAAAATTTTTTTAAGTTTATTGAGATGTAATTAATGTCTTGTTTTTTTTTTTTTTTTTCCAGTTTCAACATTAGTATCCCAAACTTTAGGGTTGTACTTTTTGGGTGATAGTCTCACCTTAATTAAAAGTCATAAAAAACAAATTAGTACTTTCTAAAAAAACAAACATGTGAGCAGCAAGTACATGATAATGTTTGCTGAAGTGGGAAATACTTACATGGGTATTTTAAAAGCACTTTAAACGTCAGTCTAAGAGGAATGCAGAGATTTGAAAGGATTAAATGAGACTGTCTATAAAACACTCTGCATAAGCTGGTGCTAAAAGCAAAGGCTAGTTACTTTTCTGTTTGCAGAATTTCTGTCTATTCATTGCACACGCGTGAGAAGCTTTCCCTACACCAGGTCAGGAGATTGCAAAAACACAGTAGTGACCACCAAGTAAGAGAGCTACTGAGTAAATGCTGAAGAGCTGCCCTAGAGATCAGCACAGGGTGTGGCGAGGCTTTTAGGAGCAGTTTCTACTCAATGTTAGGGGAGAGGAGCTGTTGAGGAAAGTGTCACAGAGGAAATGAATTCCAAACTGAGTGGAAATGTTGACTGGTCAGTGGGGGAAGGACAGGGAGGAAAGCAGGTAAAAAAGAATAGCACGTGCACAGTGCAGGGAGATCTGGGACTAAATATGAACTCACTATGACGGGAACATAATCTGGGAAGCGTCAGAGATTACTAGGTCAGAGTGCCAAGTCCAGGTGTTAGGAGAAGGCGTTGTGCATGGGCGGTTGTGGCATCCCTAAGAGTTTTCTGCAGGTAGTGGCACAGCTGGATTTGGCTGCTGGGCAATTTTGGAAGCATCACTAAAAGTACTGTGTTGAATAGGTGGTCTAGCTGGGAGGAGATCTTGCTCCTGGCCCCAGTTGCTGACTAGTTTGAGTTATAATTGCTTCATTTTATAGACCCTGTGGACTGTTGTCTGATCTTTCATAGTTTCATTGTGAAAATCAAACAACTTAATGTTTGCCCAGCACAGTGATCAATTGGTAACTTTTAACATAGGATTCAGAGAGAAAAGTGTAGTTAAGAACTTTTGGAACACGTATTTGTGTTCAAGTTTGATGTCAAAGTCCTAAGAGTTTGATTTAAAAAGTTGTAATTTCATATAAGTGAACCTCTTTGGAAAAATGCTTGTTTCAAAGATGAGACTTTCTATAATTATAATTTCTTTAGAGTGTAATGGATTTCATACAATGTTGTTTTGTACTTTTTTTTTTGAGACAGGGTCTTACTACCTAGTCCAGGCTGGTCTTGAACTCCTTATATAGCTCAGGTTGGCTTTAAACTTGAGATTTTCCTGCCTCAACCTCCTTGGTACTACTATTATAGATGTGCACCATCATGCCTTGTTCTCATTTTGGACTTTAGGCTCAAAAGCAAAGCTAATTTTTCTCTTCATGTAGCCAAGACTTTTTCCCTGGAAATTATATGTAAACTTAAAATTTAGGGGCTGAGGATGTAGTTCAGTGGTAGAGTGAGCCCCTAGGTTTAATCTCTAGTACTGCCCCCAACCCCCAAAATACTAACGTTTTTATACTTGGGTGATTGGTTTGAAAATAATTTAAAATGGATAGAAAACATTCCAAAATCTAATGGCAGGGTGAGTACATTACTTTTTTCACTTTATGAAACAAACGTATGTTTTTTGACTTTCTCAGAATTGAGCAATGACCATAGTTGACAGAGCTGAATCTGCAGACCCATCGGCCTGTCGAAATCAGCCCAGCCATTCTGAGGCAGTATCCACTGGAGACATGGATGCAGGCTCTGCTGGCTGGAGGGCTGTGATTTCATCAAGTGATGTTTCCAATCACACACTTTCTTTGGGACCAGTACCTGGTGCTGTTTATTCAGATTCAACGGTCCCGGGTAAGTCAGAGCCATCACCACCAAAGGATCAAAGTACTGTTTTCTAAAAAATAGCACTGCCAGAAACTTTGGTATAAATGCTGCCAGTGGGTTGGTAGTTTCAGAGAGGGGCTTATTTTATAAGAGATGTTGGCACATGGGTGGCCAGCATTATATGGTGGGAATTATTTTCCTTTAATGAGTAAGCATTCATTATTAACATATGTATCACAACAAGGTATTATTTTTTAGTTACTCAAATATAAATAATTTCTTTTTATTTCTAGTTTTTTTTTTAAAAGATAAACTATCTTGGGGAGAATGGAGATGAGCAAGCCTTATGTTCCCAGCTAACCAGTAGTTATTACGTCCCCTAAGTAGGTACAGCCATCTGTCTTTGAAAAAGAGCAGACAATGTAAACACAGTTACATTTGTTAAAATTTATCCAGACAAATTAAACATTGACTCTTTCAATTGGTACTTTTAAGACTTAAAGCCCTGAAGATTTGCAATGCAAAGATAAGTAATACTAGAATTAGTTCCTCATTGCAATGTTGTCCAGCTTAGAATAATTTGATCCTTGTATTGCTTTGAATTCTCTTACTGACCTTGGTGTTGAGGTGTGGGAGCGGGTGATGTGGTTTGTTAAAGATGTTTTGAGCCTGTGTGAGGGAAAGTTTATAACTCAAAACACAACTTAACTGAATGTTATACACAGTACTTTAAGGTCTTTTGGCTTTGCTGTCAAGATTTTGCCACAGTCATCTTCCTGCAAGGCTGTGGTTCCTATCGTATCACTGGGGCTTCCCTGTCTCTCCTCACTCTGACCTCTTTTGGGGACCCTGTCTTATTCTCTACAGACTCATTTTTCCTTTCCTAATTTTGTTCTCTATTCCCTCTCAATCCAAAGCCTACTCAAGTAATCATTAATATCTCTTCAAATAGAGAACCATCTGTAGGCCATCTTTGCCTTTCACAGAACCAAGAAACTAGCTATCCTTTGAAAGATTAGTTTTGCTACTGGTGATTTTGAACTTTGCTAGTATAGTAAATTGTTTCTTCATCGTACCAACCAGAACTAACACTATGTGACACCTGGGAAGGCTCAGTGTCGTGATGGTAGGAATGGAGGCGGCACTGAATATAAGCATCCAAGACAAATTTTCAAGGGAATTGGTGTATCTTGTATACTGTACTGATTGTGTTATGTACCTGTCAAAAGAAATTATAGTGAACTCTCATGAGGTCATCAGCCAGTTTTGACATTTATTATTACCAGCTCACCCCCATCCTCAGTATTTTAAAAAGTCCAATATTTAATTCCCTACACATATACAGACTAAAATATTTATACATTAAAATCTAGTCAATATTCAGGCATCTGTGGTTCTCATATAATTTTTTTTTCAGTACTAGAGCACCAGGGATTAAACCTAGGAAGTGCTGAGCTATGTTTTTTCTCTTAAAAATTTTCAGACAGGATCTTGCCAAATAACTAAAATGTCCAAACTGGCCTAAAACTTGTAACCCTCTTGCCTCAGCCTGTTGAGTAGCTGGGATTACAGGTGTGCACTATCATGTATGGCTATGTAATTTGTTTTCAGTAGTCAGTCATTGCAAGCAACATCCACAAGGAGTCTGCACTTTGCACTTATGGATATGTCTATGAAATGTCTTTTGATTTATAAACCTCCCCACTTCTTGTGTTTGTAATTCATTTGTTGAAGAAACTAAATCATTTAGCTTCTCATGTTCTAGGTTCTGTATTTTTAAAATATCCCTTTCTACCCTGATAATGAGATTTAGAATTTCGATCAAGTATTGCTATCTATTTGGCTTTAGAAGCATGCCAAGTTTTGTTTTTAAATCTTTGCTTTATTTTTCTAGCCCTAGGTGATGGCATTCCTCCACCACAGAAAATTCTTTTTCCACCAGAGAAGATTCATCTTAAGTGGCAGCGAATTCATAGAGCTGGCGCTGGGCTTCACAATTTGGGCAACACCTGTTTTGCCAATGCAGCATTACAGTGTTTGACCTACACACCACCTCTTGCCAATTATATGTTATCACGTGAACACTCCAAGACATGTAAGTGTTATGTGCTGCCGTTTTGTGAACTGTGGTATGCTGGCCTACTCATTTTTCCCCTCTGAAATGAAAAAGGATTAAGTCAAGCTATGTAATCATTAAGAAGTTGGCTTATTCTTTTAGGATCCAGGATTTGTATTTAGCTTGCAGAAGAAGCATTTTGCATCTAATTTGACCTGATGTTGGGTATTTTTTTTTTTTAATTTTAGTACTGGGAATCAAACTCAGGACCTTGTGCTTGCCGGGCAGATGCTTGAGCCTCTAAGCTATATCTCTGGCCCCTAGGGATGGGTGTTTAAAAGAAAACCTATTTTACCATCATTTAGCATTTCTAAGCCCCTCCTAGTTTTCTACACTTGTTAAAAATGTTTTCATTTTTCTTGTGCAGGGGATCAAACCCAGTATCTCACACATGTCAGGCAAGTGCTCTATCACTGAGCAATACCTCCAGCTCTTAGGCTTGTTAAAAATGTGATGCACTGTCTGACATTAGCAGTTGGGACAAACAGGGTGAATAATCCTGCCCCTCTGCCATTCACTGAAAGGCTTGATTCATTTTTAGGCTTATGAGCCCAAGAGGAGAAGAACTTTCATCACCGCACCAAGCTAGTAGAACTCATACCGGGCTTTCCTTTTAGTGTTTCAGAGTTCCATCTTTACCTTACAGGGCAGAAACATCACTTAAAACATACGAAAATGTCTTTAAGTAGTAGCCAGCTCAGTGTTGACTAGTGAAATTGAGAATTTAGAATATCCATTTTTGAGATTTTTGACCTCCTGCTTATCCTATCTGTCATCCTTTATAAATGAAGTCTGTTATTTGTTCTGAATTAATGCTCAGATTTGTGTATGTGCCCTGGTGCTATTTGTCAATGATGTGAATAATTCTTTAGTGAATGGAGAATTTAAACAGATTGTTTTACAATTGTTTTTCCATCCAAAGAGCAAAGTAATACTTGTAAAATATTTGGTAAATACAGAAAAACTTAAACCAAGAAAAATCACTTAGAATCTCTTCACTTGGAGGTATTTGTTATGCCAGAGGATTTTACATTATAGAAAGAATATTTTATTTGACCTTGATTTTAAGTCCATAATTCATTCCCTGCAGACAGCTTTCCTATCACTTTTGTGCTTAAAGAAAGTAGTGTATAGTTGAAAACCCATTACTGGCACCTGGACAGCAAGAGAAAGTGTATGTGTCCTATATGTATTTTGTCTTGTTTTGCTAGATTTATACCTTTTTCTTCCTCCTCCTCCTGGTTTGTTTGCTTTTAGTTGTAAATAATATTTTATTTTTAATTTTAATGTCTATGTAGTCCTTGGTGGGACCTAGAGACACATCTGGTTTCTGTATTATATTGGTCTTGTATCCTGTGACCTTGCTGAAGTTATTTATTAGCTTCAGGCTTCTTTTGTTTTTGTTTTTTGGATAGATTCATTGAAATTTTACCATCATGTCGTATCATGTACTAATCAGGACAGTATTGCTTGTACTTTACTGGTCCACTGGCCTTATTTATTTCCTTGTTTGATTTTCTTATTTCACTGTCTGGAACTTCCAGCATTCTGTTGAAAAACAGTGATGAGATTAGACATCCTTGTTCCATTTATTGTCTCCATTCCTATTTTTCTGATTCTTATTTTTTTATCCTGAATATATTGATTTTTTATTTTAAATAGAATGAAACCCAATGAAAGAAAACAGAGTAAAGCCAATCAAAACAGAACAGCAGAAGTGGTACAGAACTTTAAAACAGGATAGTAGGAAATCTACAATGGCTACCGTATCACTTGTTATCTTCACAACAGTTGTCCACACCATCAGAGATAGTAGAACCAAATAAAACAAAACAGAATAAAACCAATCAAAACAGAACATTAAATAAAACAAAACAATAAATGGGAACAAAACCTAACAGTGAGAGCAATATTGAATTTCAAAAACGAGACAGAGGGAAATCCGCCCATATTTGCTATATTGCATGCTGTTAACTTCCTAATAGATACTCAGACTACCAGCCTTAGTCCTGAAAAGTCAGTTAAACAATACAAGCATTTAGTTGCTTTTGTATCTCAGTTGCTATCAACTCAGTGTCCTCGGAACCAGCCAGTTGCTTATGGGGGAGTGTGGGTTGGGGAAGCTTCTTGATTCTCAGCCTGTGTGCCAGTCAGCTCACAGGAGTGGCAGACTGGCTTTTCTCTTCCTGGCCTTGCCTGCTTGTGTGACTTATGGGAAGGAAAAGTTGGCTTCTTGTTGTATTCCTCCCAGACCCAGCATGACTTCTGCTGACTCATGGGAGGGACGAACTGGCTCCCTGGGCCCCACATGGCTTATATATTGATTTTTAACAAAGAATTTCTGTATCAAATTGATATGATTGTGTGATATTTCTTCTTCAATCTGTTAATATGTGAATTACATTAGTTTGATTTTTGTATTATCTCTACATAACTGGAATAAACTCTGGCCATAGTGTGTAATTCTCATGTAGTGTCTTGGTTACTTTTTACTCATAGCTGGGACAAAACACCTGACGTTCAAAATTAGGGAAGGAAAGGTTTCTTTCTTATAGTTCTTGGGGGTTTCAGTCCATACTCAGTTGGCTCCAAGGCAGCGTGGGGTGGCAGGCAGCCACTCATGGCAGCCGTAACAGCAAGGCAAACCAGTGAGACAGAAAACATGCCTTCTTCCCGCCCTTACACTGTATGTTAACTCTATCCCTGGGTGGTTGCTGCACTCACAGCACCAATCCCAGCACTAGACAACAAACCAATCACGAGCGCCAGATTCAGCTGTGTCCATGCCATGATTACATGAGACTTGGTGGGGACACAGAAACATAACCCATAACATATAGTTTGCCCAATTTTATTTCTTAGATAATCACACATTTTGGCATTAATCTGGTTAGAGGGGATAAGCCTCCTACTGATAGATAACAGGGTGATTATTATAATGGAGATTAGTAGTGGTGAGTTGTTTTGAGTATAGCTTCGGGTTAATGTGGTTGTGCTACTGTTTGTGGAGAGTATGAAGAATATGGAAACTGTCATTATGGAGTAAATGATAAAATAGGTCAGTAAGGGTTTTTACATCTCTAATCAAGAGATTTTTTTGTTTGTTTTTTCACTATATTTTCCTGGTCTTGGTGTCAGGGTAAAATTAGCTGCACAATTTTGTAGTTAGTTGGGGTGCATTTACTTTTTTTTCTTTAGTTTTTAGAAGAGATTTTATAGAATTGTTTTTAGTTCTTTTTAAAATGTTTAGAATTCTCCAGTGCAACTCTCTGGGTTTAAAGAGTTCCTTTTTTGGAGTTTTAATATCATAAATTGAATTGCCTTAATAAGTATGGGGCTACTGAAAATATTTATTTCACATTGGACGACTTGTAGTAGTTTACTTTTTTGAGAAAATGGTCCATTTCTTCTAAGTTTATGTGTGTAAATTTCTGTAGTATTTGTTATCCTTTCAATGTTTTCAGTGCCTGTATTATAATAATATCCCCAGTTTCATTCCTGATATTGGTAATTATTATAAATTCCCCTTTCAGCACTGATTTGTGTCCCCAAATTTTATTTTTATTCACTGTAGTATATTTTTAAATTTCCCTTGGTACTTATTCTTTTTTAAAAATTTTTATTATTTTATTTAAGTGAAGAAAAAAAGACATAACAAAAACAAGCAAAAGAGACAAACAAACGACTAGAGTAAATGCACAACAGTAACATTGCAGGTTTACAAAACAGGATGATAGAAACTTGACAATGGTTGCAATATTGCATATCATTATCTTTAAAATGGTTACTTACATTAACAGATATAGACATGTAAAATTGATCTAATCATATCAGTATTAATTGTTCTTTCTCAGTAATGAATACATTCAGCAGTGTGTTCGTTTTAGTTATCTTACATATACATATATAAAGATTTATATATCTTTTCCTTTTCCCTTTTCTCTTTCCCCCTTTTCCCTTCCCAATTACTTTTGCTCTTCGAGCTGCTTGTTACCCTTACATAGTATTTGTTATAGATTTTGGATCATATATACTTCTTCAGTTTCTTACACTAGGGAGACAATATGGTATTTACACATGTGGGTTTGATTTATCTCACTTATGAGTATGGTCTCAAGTCGTGACCATTTACTTATAAAAGTCTCAATGCAATCTTTCTTAATAGCTGAGTAGTATTCCATTGTATAAAAATACCACATCTTTTTTATCCATTCTTGGATTGATGGGCACTTGGGTTGTTTCCAAGATCTGGCTATTACAAATTGGGTTGCTATAAACATGGGTGCACAGATATCACTGTGGTATGATGTTTTCAATTCTTCTGGGAAAATGCCCAGAAGTGGGATAGCTGGGTTGAATGGGATCTCTAATCCTAGCTTCTTGAGGAAACTCCACACTGATTTCCACAGTGGTTGCACCAGTCTACACTCCCACCAACAGTGGAGAAGAGTTCCTTTTTCCCCACAGCCCCTCCACCTTTTGTTGTTGGTTGATTTTTGAATCTTGGCCATTCTTTCTGGAGTGAGATGGAATCTCAGCGTTGTTTTAATTTGCATTTCCCGAATGACCATTGATGTTGAACATTTTTTCACGTATTTATTTGTCATTTGTATTTGTTTCTCTGAGAAGTGTGTATTCATCTCAGATACCCATTTTTGGATTGGGTCCTTGAATTTTAGGGGCCTGATTTTTTAAAATTTTTTATACATTTTAGATAGAAGTCCTTTGTCTGATGAACAATTGGCTAAGATATTTTCCCAATTCATGGGTTTTCTTTTTACTCTGTTGGAGATTTCCTTTGACATGCAAAAACTTTTTAGTAAGATGAGATCCCAGTTTTTGATTCTGGGAAGTGTTTCCCATGCAGTTTGATTTTTGTTCATGAACTCTGCCTACTCCTATGTCATCAAGATTTTTGCCTACTCTGTCTTCTAGTAAGTTTAGTGTCTCTGTTTTAATAATCAGATCTTTGATCCATTTTGACGTTATTTTAGTGCATGGTGATAGGCATGGATCTAGTTTTAGTTTACGACTGGGAGTTTGGCTCAGTGGCTTAAGTGCCTGCCCTGGCAGGTGCGAGGTTGTGAGTTCAATCCCTGGTGCCGCAAAAAAAAAAAAAAAAAAAAAAAAAAAGTTTTAGTTTACGACATATAGAAAGTCAGTTTTTCCAGCACCATTTGTTAAAGAGGACAGGAACCATATGATCATCTCAATAGATGCAGAAAAAGCTTTTGACAAAATCCAACACCGATTCATGATAAAACCCTACAGAAAATCAGAATAGATGGCCTCTACCTCAATCTGATAAAAGCTATATATCATAAACCAACAGCCAACATCTTACTAAATGAACAAAAACTGAAAACTTTCAACCTAAAATCAGGAACAAGACAAGGATGTCCATTATCACCACTCCTATTCAATACAGTTCTGGAAATATTAGCCAGAGCAATTAGACAAGAGAAAGAAATAAAGGGAATAAGGATAGGAAAGGAAGAAGTGAAATTACCATTATTTGCAGATGACATGGTACTCTACCTAGAAGACCCCCAAAAATCCATTAGAAGATTTCTAGAAGTAATAACCAAATTCAGTAATGTAGCTGGATACAAAGTGAACACTCAAAAATCAATAGCATTCCTGTACACAAACAACAAAGTCACTGATAGAGAAATAAGGGAAACCACACCCTTCACTATAACATCCAAAAAAATGAAATACTTAGGAATCAATCTAACAAAGGAAGTGAAAGATCTATACAGTGAAAATTACGTTACTCTAACAAAGGAAATTGAAGAAGATTTCAGAAAACGGAAAGATATTCCCTATTCATGGATAGGAAGAACAAACATCGTGAAAATGGCCATTCTCCCAAAATCATTATACAGAGTTAATGCAATCCCAATCAAAATACCACTTGCCTACCTCACAGAGCTAGAGAAAGCATTCCTGAAATTCATCTGGAACCAAAAAAGACCTAGAATAGCAAAGGCAGTTCTGGGCAACAAAGGTAAGGCAGGAGGCATCACAATCCCCTACTTGAAACTATACTACAAAGCTACTGTGATAAAATCAGCATGGTACTGGAATCAAAACAGACCTGAAGATCAATGGAATAGATTAGAAGATACAGCCACAACTACAAACACACTTATCCACCTCATCTTTGACAAAGGGGCCAAACATGTACATTGGAAGGTACTTATTCTTTGATCCCTGGATTATTTAGACATCTTCAGTTTCCAGTTATTTGGAGATAATCTTTCTTTTAGTGATGTTTAGTTTTCATTCCGTTGTGATGGGAGAAAACTTAAGTTTTTTGAGGCCTCTAAAACAAATCCTGCTCTTGGTGGATGGAGTGTCCTATAAATGTTGATTTGATTTGATGACTGAGAATATTGTTGAATTTTTCAATATATTTTATGATTTTCTGTTGAATTATTCAGTGAGTCATTGACAGAGAGATGTTGAAGCTTCTGTCTCTAAATGTAGGTGTTCCTCACCTTTCAGTTTTGAGTTTGATTCATGTATTTTTCAGCTGTATTGTTTGGTATAAACACATTTAAGATTACTCTCTTGCTCTCTCTCTCTGTCTCTCTCTCTGTCTTGTAGTGGTGCTGAGGATTTAACCCAGGGCATTCACAGGCTAGGCAAGTGTTCTGCCACTGAGCTACACTAGCCATTTTCAAATTTTGAAGCAGTCTTGCTAAGTTTTCCAGGCTGGACTTGAATTTGTAATTCTCCTTTCTCAGCTTTCCAATTAGTTGGAATTACAGGCACCCAACACATCTTTCAGGATTGTTGTTTTCTTAATGCATTGACTCTTAGATATGTAATGCATTAATTACATTAAATATGTAATGTCTCTCTCTCCATTTTGTCCATCTGTGTGAATCATTCATTTATTTGGTATATTAGATTTTGAACCCAATGCCTTCAGTCTGCAGTCTAATTTTACCTGACTATTTGTTTGAGTAATAGGCACATAATGTATCTTTTTCATCTTTTTATCTTCAGCCTACTTGTAGCATTACATTTGGATTTGGTTTGTTACAGACAGCATACAGTTGGATCATGTTTTTAAGTCCATTTTGTCAATCTGCGTCACTTATTTGTTACTGTGAGTTAAACCCAGGGCCTGTGCATTGAGCTAATATATCCAGCCCACTTTTCACTTTTTATTTTGAAACACGGTCTTGCTAAATTGCCCAGGCTGGGCTCAAATTTGTGATCCTTCTGGTTCAGCCCCGCAGAGTGCAGGAATTACAGGTGTGCACACCACACACCGCTAATCTGTCTTTTAATTGGTATATTTAGACGTTTGCATTAAGATGATCATTGATGTTCAAGGCTTAGTGTGCCATTGTATATTGTTTTTTGTTTGTTCTCTCTCTCTCCGTCTCTCTCTACCTCTCTTCTTTTCTTTTCCTTCTCTTTTCTTCTCTTCTCTTCTCTTCTCTTCTCTTCTCTTCTCTTCTCTTCTCTTCTCTTCCCTTCTCTTTTCTTTCTTCTGCCCCCTATGGGTTACTTGAATATTTTTTAGAATTTCATTTTTATTTACATAGTGTTTTTGAGTGTGTCTCTTTCTATTACTCTAGGTATTACATTCTACATATATAATTTATCAGTCCTCTGACATTGGCATTTTACCAGTTTCAGGAAAGTTTAGAAATATTATCTTTTTGTCCCTTTACTCTCTCTTCATTTATAATTGTTTTAAATACATTTTCTATTTACAGTTAGAATCAGGTCAGGGAGTATCGGAATTTTTGGCTCTTCATGCAGTGAAGGATTTTTCCTTTGAAACCTGGGTGTCTTTGTGTTATATTATGGGACACTGGATCTTATCCAACCTCTGTTCTAGCCAGCTTTTCTGGCACTGCTCAGGCAGATGAAGTGAGGTTAGGCTGAGGTAGAAGTCCAGATTCTCCACTCAGCCTCCGCTGGCTCAAAGTGGGGTTTGGGACCCTCGTTGCTATGGGGTAAGATTGGAAGTTGCAACTCTGCAGGGTCCCCACTCGCACTGCAGCAGGAGTAGCTTTGCTACCATTCTGACCCTGAGGGGTAGGGTAAGAGGGGACACCTCTGTATTACTGGGTGAGGATGGATGTGCAGACTCACATGGCTTCACCTGCATGGGACAGGGGACTTACACCCACTGTGAGGAAAGTTCCAGCTCCTAACCCATCTCCCATAGATCTGTCCCAGTGGCTGGGTTGGGTGCCTCAGGACCTGGAAAGTGAAGTCTAGGCTCTCCATTTGGGCTCTGCAGGTGTGGGTAGAGGTAGAGTCATAGTTGTTCTGCTGAATGTGGTTGTTCTTTTACATAACGGTTAGTCAGGAGCAGCTTTAGGCAGAGGCATAGGAGAAGCTTAAGAAAAATGCATTTTAGTGTATTTATGGGTCCTGGAGATAGGAGGCATGGCATGCTACCTAGGGCTATCTGGGAAAGACACTAGAGTGGTCAAGAATTAGAAGACAGGAATGAGGAAAGCATTAGGGCAGAGCATATTTTGAGGTTTCCATAGGCAAGGCAAAGCAGGGCAAGGCAAGTTGTTTGCACTGGCTCATCTGAATAGTTTTAGTAGGCTTCAAGCCACAGGCGTGGTCCTTAGTTGCTTTGGACCTGGGTATGGGATGATTACAGCATAATAATACTGCCCCGCCAGGTGTACAGGCCAGATGGAAGGGGGCATGGTTCTGGACTGATAAATTTGAAGAGCAAAGGTATGCTCCTGGCGAGTCATTTCCTGTCTCTGAGAACTGGGAGGAATGGTGTCTTCCCAGCCAGAAAGGTTTTTAAAAGTGAGGTCAAAGGCTTCTAAAGGTATCAATATTTGGGGGGAAATGCATACATACACATAGGAGATGGCACAGAATTTTTTTGGAAAGTTATCTGCCCCTTTAGACAAAACTAGGCTGCCCGTTCTCCTTTGGTTGGATGGAACAAGCAGGCTTTCTGTGGGTGCTTTGTTCTGTGCATTTGTTGGTGTTTCCAGGTTGGTGACTCCTGAGCTCCAAGTCTGGAGTATTTAAGACACAAAGAAAACTAGAGAAACCACCACCGTGGCTTTCTGGGGTCCTGAGATCCTTAGTGTGTCTCTTTTTCTCTTTACTTTTCAGAGTCTTCATATGTTTGTTAAATATACAGTTCCGAGGATTTTTTGTTGTTGCTGTATATGGCAGAAGGAACAGAGAAAACTACTTCTGTTTCATCTTTGCAGATGTGGAAATCTCATCTTTGTGAAAGATGTTGACATCTTATTATTATTTTTTTAACACCTGAAAGATGTTGTTGCATGATCTGTGGGTCTGCACTCTTTCTGACAAGAAGTCTGTTGCCAGTTTTCCATCCATTCTTCCTTTCTGTGTATGGAATAGTTTTTTTTTTTTTGTAGCTGTTTTCAAGATTTTATCACTTGTCTTAAGCAGTTCTACTTGGGGTTTATTAAGGTTCTTAAATATGTGCATGTACTATTTCCATGAAATTGGGACAACTTTTGGACATTTAGAGAAAAGTATATACTTCACGGAATAAAATAAACTTTTCTGTGTGCAAAATTCTTTCAATTTTTTATTTAAGAGAAAAATACAGAAAAGAAAGACGAAAAGCAAAAGAGACAAATGACAACAATAAATCCAATACAATAACATTATAGGTTTACAAAACAAGATGATAGGAATTTAACAATGTTTGCAGTATTACATATCGTTATCTTTAAAAGGGTTGTTTAGATTAACAGATATAGACATGTAAAATTGATCTAATCATGCGAGTATTAACTGTTCTTTTTCAATAAAAGTTCTTTCAATTTAAATGCATGTATAGCATTTATGTAAACCACCACCTCACTTCAGTCAGAATATAGAATCATTCCATCACCTTAAAAATCTTCCTTGTGCTGTTCTTTTGTAGATACGTATTTCTTGATTCTTTGTTCCATCCCTTTACTTTCAGACTGTAGTTAAATGCATATCATGGACAACTTGAAATTGTCCCACAGCTCACTGATATGCTTTCCTTTTGCTATTGCTATTTTAAGGTTTCTTTTTTCTCAGTGTATTATTATGGGTAGGAGTTAGCCATTGTTGTGGTTCATTTAAACGTCCCCCAAAAGCCTCATGCAGTCATGGAAGAGGCTGAATCTAGTGTTTGTGATTGGTTCGTTGTCTAGTGCTGGGATTGGTTGTGTGAGTGCTGCAGCCACCCAGGGGCGGGTAACAGGCATACAGTATAAGGGAGGGAAGGAGGCATGCCTCCTGCTTTAGCCCTTTTGCTCTTGCTGCTTGTGACCACCATGAACAGCTGCCCCTCAGCTATACCACCCTGCCTTGGAGCCAGCTAAGTATGGACTGAAACCTCTTAACACTGTAAGCTTAATAAACCTTTCCTCCCTTCACTTTGAGTGTCAGGTATTTTATCTCGACAACAGGAGAAAAGTAACTGAGATAGCCATTGTAATAGGCTATCTTCTATACATAATGAATATCTTCAAGTTCACTGATGTTTTCTTCTATGGTGTCTAATCTGTTATTAATCCCATCTAGTGTATTTTTCATCTCAGAGATTCTAATTAAATATTTTTGAGCTTATTGTGGGATGTAGTGAACTAGAAATAGTTTGATCCTTTCAAGGACTTTAAAGTTTTATTAGGTGAGTTCTGAACAGCTTTTGTGTACACAGAACCTATTGTTTTTTGGGGTCAGGTAATTTTTTGCCATAAGGAGATATCTTGTTCTTTGTAGGATACTTAGTAGTGTACCTGGCCTCTGACCACTAGTTGCCAGTAACACCACTTAGCACGAACTGGGAATCATTTTTTACATTTTTATTTTATTTTGAAAGGAATGAAACAAAACAATAAAATGGAACAAAACAGAACAGCAAGAACAATATTGGATTTCAAAAACAAGGCAGAAGGAAATCTCCCATAGTTGCTACATTGTGTATTGTTATCCTCTAAACAGATGCTCAGACTACTGGCTTTAGGCCTGCAAAGTCAATCAGTCAATACAAGCATTGATTTGTTTTTGTACTTCAGTTGCTATTGTCCCAGCCTGTGTTTCTCTAAATCAGTTGATTGCCTACGTAGGGGTGGGGAGTCTCTTCTTGTCTCCCAACTTGCGTGCCATCTGGCTCACGGGAAGCCATGGGTTGACTTTGTGGTTCTCTTCTCTGCCCACAGCTGCTGCTGGCTCACAGTAGGGAAAACTGACTTGGTGGGTTCTCTTCCTGACCTGCATGGCTGCTGCTGCCTCTTGGGAAGGGCAGGCTGACTTCTTGGTTCTCTTATTGGCCCTTACCTGCTGCTATTTTTACATTTTTAAAAGACTGAAAAGAAGAAGAAAATGTAAATAGAGACACAATATGTGGCTAGGAGAGTCAGAATATTTATGTAGAAATTTTTAACTCCTGTTATAGGGGACATTCTTTCACCATTTGAAACTAATGGTAACACAAGAAAAAATTCTTATTTTTCTAGTACAGAGTCAGTAAGACCACAGCCTTTGAAACTAGAAAAGTATGAGTCAGTCTAATTGTGTAACATTGGGCAGATTTTTAACTCTCTGAGCCTTTTACCCTCTCATGAAATAGAGCCAATGTATACTTATCATTTATGTTTTTTAGAGAATTAAATGGAAATAAAAGTAGATAGGTCAATGCATACACCCAGCACCTGCTACTTTTATTTCACCTCATTGCTGGAGACCACTATGAAGTAGCTTTGTGCAGGGTTTAAAATTAACTAATCGGCTTTCTATTTATCTGTGAGCCTGTCCAAGGCCTAGGCCCCTTGCCTGGTAATGGGAGCTGATTCATAGTAAAGAACCTCTATGAATCACTGGTCCTGATGGAGATCTGTAGTGACCTGTGATGTCAGAGATAAATCAAAGGGCAAGATAAGGTCACCGCCAAAGACGCCTGGCTCAGACTCAAGTAAATAGATAGAGACTGCAGCTGCAGTCCTGTTCCCACCATAAATGTCATCATGGAGATAAGACAGTTCTCCTTAATTAGCACAGTTTACTACTTGGAGAAGTCTTTGAAGTGACTCCCAAGGTCCTGCTCATTTCCCGCGCTTTCCTTAGTATCCCCTCTCTTTGTCTGCTTTGATAATCAATACGAGCAACAGAGAGAGGTTCTTTGTCTTAGCCCTCATGATAGCTGCAGAGTCAAGAACTCTGTAGGGGCTTTGATCCTCCTGGAGCCCTGAAATCATACCACTTGTCTCATTTATTTAAGCCTTCGCCCTACACTCGATCAGGAGATTGGGGATCTAGGCTGGGTCCCCGATACCTCAGGAATGTGCTCTTCGTTTATGGTTTACTGCCTAGTTATATTTTGCTAACATGAGGCATTGTCATCTATCTTTCAGGTCATGCAGGAGGATTTTGTGTGATGTGTGTAATGCAGGTGCATATAACCCAGGCACTCAGTCATCCTGGGGATGTTATTAATCCCATGGTTGTCATCAATGAAATGCAGAGTAAGTATCAACCAGAGAAGTATTTCTTGGCAAGTTGGTCTTTTCCTGAGATGAGGGCTAATATTATTCCCCATGACCCCCTACCTCAGCCTCCTGGGTAGTTGGGACTACAGGTATGCACAGTCATGCCTGGCTTTTAGCTAATTAGTATTAGCGGCCTAGATGATTTTTTAAAAAGTCCAAAGTTCATTGCAAAACAAACTGCATGTATTTTATTGTATATGGATGTGTCTTTAATTAGTAACACATGTTTAGTAAAACATTTACTTTATAAACTATTTAAAAATTTTAAAGAGATGACAATACAATGAAGACTATAGTTTAATATAAGCAAATTTTAAATGATTTGAAACTCAATTTGTTAATAAAATCATTTATAGAAGCCTTTTGTCAGTTGGATTTCTGTGCTGAGTAGTCTCTTATATTGTCCCACAAATTTCTTTAAGTGGTTTGTAATTAGTTTTAATTTGGTAAATTAACCCTGAATTATGCATA
Source organism: Dasyprocta punctata (assembly GCA_004363535.1). NCBI lineage: Eukaryota > Metazoa > Chordata > Mammalia > Rodentia > Dasyproctidae > Dasyprocta > Dasyprocta punctata. The sequence continues at coordinate 71,475 of RJWM01007421.1, forward strand.
GTGACAAGAATTGTCAAAATAGAGGTAATTATACCCTTAAACAAAAATTTATATTTATAGCCTAATTAAATTTATGAACAAACTTCACTCTTTCTTTTTTTTTTTTTTTTTGGTGGCACCAGAGTTCAAGCTCACAACTTTGTGCCTGCTAGGCAGGTACTTAAGCCACTAAGCCAAACTCCCAGCCCTAGTTTTTTGAGACAGGGTTGCATTATGTAGCTCAGGCTGGCCTTGCACTCATGTTGTAGCCCAAGCTGGCCTTGAACTCACAACGCTCCTCCTACCTCAGCCTCCTGAGTGCTGGGATTAAAGGCATGCGCCACCATGCCTGGCTATAAACTTCACTTTTTAATATTTAACTTTAAATTTTTAAATAGGTTGCATAAAATTTTCTTATGTTTTCTATGTGCCCCCACCCCAACACACTGTGTAGCTCAGGATGGCCTCAAACTTGAGATCGTCTTCTCTCAGCCTGGGATTACAGGCTTGCACCAACACACCAGGCTCTGTGTACCTTTACATCATTTTAATTAGCCAAGTTGCAATAAAAATGCATACAAATAAAAAACTCTTTTCACTCTTAATCTGGTATCTAGCTTGGAAATTATAGGGATGCATAATTACACAATGATGAACTATAATCCTTTTGCCTTAAAAGTTGCTAAAGATTAAAGATTAAATTGGACTTTGGCAGTATTAGTGGACTAGGGTGAATAGTACAGAAATCTTCAAAATATAGTGGGTTCTGGAAAAATTTTTGACAGATTTTTTTTAAATTAACAAGCTTTATTAATTTAATTCATTAAATTAATGAATAAGAGAAACACTAAATTTTTTTTACAGCCACTTTATACATTTATTTTTATTTTTATTTTTTTGCAGGGAATTTTTTTTTATTTAAGCGAAGAATAACAAAACAAAACAAAACAAAACACAAAAAAAAGACGACATATATAGTAAAAACAGCAAGCAAAAGAGACAAACAAACGACTAGAGTAAATACACAACATTGCAGGTTTACAAAACCGGAAGATAGAAGCTTACTAAAATTTAGAAGACAGTCTTTAGGTTAAAAAAATAGAATAACAATACAGATTGCTTTGTTAAATATCCTCCTTCTCCTCCTCCTCCTCCTCCTCATCGTCTTGTCCTCCTTCTCCTTCTCCTTCTCCTTTTTTGTTTTGCAGGGCTTTTTGTACATGCTAGGCAAGTTTTCTACAACCGAGCTATATCCCCAGTCCATTTCTCTTATTTTTCTATGTCATTTACTTCTAACACAATTCTGTTCTACAAGGGTCTGTAGTATTTCTATGAATTCACCATAATTATAATTCTGTCCAATCAGTCTCAAACTTTTCTTTGAAGAATTGCTTCTTACTTAACTTGCCCCACCATGATCCTCATGTGTAGCATTGAAAAGGGTAAAAATATGTTTAGGCTGTGCAAATAGCTCAGTGGTAGAGCATTTGCCTAGCAATGTCCAACATCAGGACGGGTTTTGATTATTTATACATTTATTTTTAGACACATACATATGTAGCAGGCATAAGTAATAACTTTTTGTCTTTAGGAAAGTGTCATTGTTCTGAATGTATGTGTATGTATACAAATACAGTTGAGTCATGGAATTTCCATTTTTATAGGTCAAATTGGTGGACTATTGGCAATTTTACATGATTTAAGCTAGAGTATATTTATATATATTCATACACATGTAAAACTTGGGGTATAGTAGGTTTTGTGCTATTCATACATTTGTGCTTGTGTTTTATTTATAATTAAAAATAACTTCTTCTTGCAACTGCTTAGTCTTTTAGAAGGATTGAGATGAGAATATAATTTGTTCTGTGGTCTTTGGTATGGGATTCAATAGGTTGGATATGTATGTTCTGCATAGGGTCTCTTATGGATTTGAACGTCGTACTCACAATGGGTGCACTAGCCTAACATTTTGGATGAGCTTGAGTCAATAGAACTGCTGTTGACTTTACTCAAGTGCAATTGTATTAACTTGGTAAAGACACGAGAGTCATTCTGTGGCTGCTCCTGGACTCTCAGGAACTGCAGCTCCTGTGGGCTCTTGGTGAAAGTGCACAGTGCTTGTGTGAGTGCTAGTTTCTCATTCAGTGTGGTTATTTGGGGGTTTTCTAAGTAACATAAGGTATAACTTATGTTACTTAGGAATTTAATATGTAATGACAAAGCCTTGTCTTTCCTTAATATTTATAGGTATAGCTAGGCACTTCCGATATGGAAACCAAGAAGATGCCCACGAATTTCTTCAGTACACTGTTAACGCTATGCAGGAAGCATGCTTGAATGGCAGCTATGAGTGAGTACACGTCGTTTCTTTGGTTTACATCCCTGGCTTATCACGCTTGTTTTGTCTTTTATGCTGAAAATACACAGATCTGTTTGCTTTACTTTTTGGCTTTGCATTGCCTCTTCCCCACCTGATTTGCATTATTTTAAAATGACTAAAATTTAAAAAGATACGCTTACTATTACAATTTGAATTTGTTCAACTGTAGATGTCAGGAAATGAATATTGGTTTTGCTATTACTTAATTTCTGAATGCCAGCAAGCTTTGGCAGATCTAAAAGTACCTGCTTCTTTTTTTTTGGTACTGGGGATCAAATAAAAGTACCTACTTCTTTCTAATTGTGCCAGATATTTTCTCTGTTGACCTCCAGCCTTATAAATATGCTTACTGTCTCCCCCACTCTGTCTCTCTCTGTCAGTTACCAGTTCCTATAGCTTCTTCATAAAATCTAAATGCAGACTTAAGAGAAAGATAGGTGACGCAGTTTAAGTAACATTTCTAACCCACCCGCTACTGCCCACGTGCCTGGTACAGATAACCTTCCTTTGCATTCCACTCACTGTCCAGGCCTTCACGGTCTGGATGATGATAGACTCTGCCTTCCCTACCTTCCCCATGTCCCACGCAGGGTCACAAGCCTGCTGAGGGTGTCTTCCTCATGCTGCTTTGCTTCTGAGCCAAATTCCTGCCTCAATTTCAAAGTTTCTTCATAATTTAGCTCCTTCTGTCATCTTCTCCAGACTTTCACTGTGTTCCACCAGGTGGGGTTGATCTCTGAGTACCATGCATTTTTAAGTTTTTAATTTTCTGTAACTCTCTTCTCTGAATTTTTGTTCTTTTATAAATATACATGCTTTTAAAATCTAGTCATAGCACCTGTACTTTTGTAGAACTGTTGTATCACTATTTTGTCTTTTTCAGATTAGATAGACACACCCAGGCCACCACACTCATTTATCAGATATTTGGAGGATATCTAAGATCTAGAGGTAAGTTTTTGTTCACAAGTCCATAAAGTGGCACATGCATGTGGTATTAGAATACAAATTGTAGGAATAAGGAAAAATAGAGACTCTTTCCTCCTCCCCAGAGGCAGCCCCCTGTATCAGCTTCTAGTATGTCCTTCTGGTAGTTTATTATTCTTAAGCAAACTGAGAGCCAACTGTAGAAAATTTTGTTTTTCCCCTTAACAGTAGTAGCAATATTTCTATTTTAGTGCACACAGGTCTAACAGATTCTTTCTTACCTGCAGTAGAATCTTTATTTTACTCTCCTTTTGATGGATACTTAGCTTTTTATTCTGTTATCACCAGTACCTTACTGAACAGCACTCATGCTTTTATGTCTATCTTAGTTACTTTTTTCTCATCACTGAGAAAAACACCTGACATCTAAAGTTAAAGGGGGAAAAGTTTACTTAGCTCACAGTTTGTAGATGTTTCAGTCCATAATCAGCTGGCCCCAAAGCAGAGTGGCACAGCAGAGAAGCAATAGTTCATGGTGGCAGAAGACAGCAAAAGCAACAAGAGCAAAAAGATGGGGTGAGGGGAGCAAGCTTCTTTTCTTCCCTTATATTGTAAGCAGGCTACCTGCCCTAGGGCAGGTATAAGATTCACACCATCTCTGTGCCCTCCTCTTGCACAGGCTGAGGTTTTTTACAAAGTGAGGACCCTGGCCCCCTGCTGAGCCTCTTAGTTAAACTTCTAAGCTTCTCAAGTTGACCCAATGAATCAACCATTACAGCATCCTAGAGTGTAAACAACTGCCCTGGGGCATGTCCTCTACACCCTAGGATACAGAACTGCTGAGTCACTAGTGAAGTGACTAAACTTCTCAAGTTGACACAATGTATCAACTGTTACAATGTATATATAAAAGTGTAAATGATAAACTCTTAGAATTAGAATTTGAGTCATAAAATATATTTTAAATTTTAATATTGGCATTTTGTCATTCTAAGAAGCCTCGCAAGTTTATATTTCATCCAGTAGTAATATATTTTAAATTTTAATATTGGCATTTTGTCATTCTAAGAGGGCTGGCAAGTTTATATTTCATCCAGTAGTGTATTAAGGGCCAAATTCATGCGACATACACTGTGGATAAGATTAACTTTTACCCCGATCTAGTAGAAGAAAAGTTATACTGTTTTTAACAGTGTTTGTATTCTGTACTTTCAATAGTTGAGACTGCCATACTGATTATACTTTAATTATCTTTTTCACTTTATTTTTATTTCAGTCATATGTTTAAATTGCAAGGGTGTTTCAGATACTTTTGAGTCATATCTTGATGTTACATTGGAGATAAAGGTAAACTTCATAATTTTTGTGGCGGTCATTTTAAATCTTTATTACTCTTTGACTTTTCACTTAGTAAGTCTTAATAAAACCAGGTTTTGATATCTATATTAGCAAACCTTAGATGGTTCTTATTCTTTAGAAATTTTAGCATTTTGCATTTTCTGAACTATATATTTGTTATTCCTTTTTAAAATTTATTGAAGAGAAAAAAGATACAGAAAAGAAAAACAAAAAGCAAAAGAGACAAACAAACAACAACAAATCCAATACAATAACAGTATAGATTTACAAAACAAGATGATAGGAATTTGACAATGGTTGTAATATTGTATGTTGTTACCTTAAAAAGGGTTGCTTAGATGAACAGATATAGACATGTAAAATTGATCTAATCATATGAGCATTAACTGTTCTTTTCCAATTACCAATACATCTTGTAGTATAGTCATATTAGCTATCATATATACATATACATATACATATGTATATATATACACAAATTCATGTCTTTTTCCTTTTCCCTTACTTCTTTCCTCCTTTCCCCTATCCCAATTACTTTTCCTCTTTGAGCAGTTTCTTACTCTTACACAGTATTTATTGTAGATTTTGGATCATATATACTTTTTCAGTTTCTTACATGAGGGAAACAGTACAGTATTTACACATGTGAGCTTGATTTATTTCACTTCTGAGTATGGTCTCAAGTTGTGTCCATTTACTTATAAAAGTCTCAATGCAATCTTTCTTTAGAGCTGAGGAGTACTCCACTGTATAAAAATACATCTTTTTTATTCATCCCTTGATTGATGGGCATTTGGGTTGTTTCCAAGATTTGGCTATTACAAATTGTGTTGCTATAAACATGGGTGCACAGATATCACTGTGGTATGATGTTTCCAATTCTTTTGGGAAAATGCCCAGAAGCAGGATAGCTGGGTCAAAGGGAATCTCTAATTCTAGCTTCTTAAGGAATCTCCAGATTGATTTCCAAAGTGGTTGCACCAGCGTACATTCTCACCAACAGTGGAGAAGAGTTCCTTTTACCCCACAGCCTCTCCAGCATTTGTCATTGGCTGATTTCTTGATCGAGGCCCTTCTTTCTGGGGTGAGATGGAATCTCAGTGATGTTTTAATTTGCATTTCTTGAATGACCATTGATGTCGAACATTTTTTTCATGTATTTATTTGCCATTTGTGTTTCTTCAGTTGAGAAGTATGTATTCATCTTAGATGCCCATTTTTGAATTAGGTCATTGAATTTTGGGGGCCTGCATTTTTTAATTCTTTATATGCTCTAGATAGAAATCCCTTGTCTGAGGGACACTTGGTTACGATATTTTCCCAATTTGTGGATTTTCTTTTTACTCTGTTGGAGATTTCCTTTGATATGCAAAAACTTTTTAATAAGATGAGATCCCAGTTATTGATGCTGGGAAGTATTTCCTATACAGTTTGGTTTTTGCTCATGAACTCTCTGCCTACTCCTATGTCGTCAAGATTTTTGCCTATTTTGTCTTCCAGCAGATTTAGTGTCTCTGTTTTAATATTTAGATCTTTGATCTATTTTGACTTTAGTGTATGGTGATAGACATGGATTTAGTTTTAGTTTACGGCATATGGAAAGCCAGTTTTTCCAGCACTACTTATTAAGAGGCTATCTTTCTTCCAGTGCACATGTTTGACCCCTTTGTCAAAGATAAGGTGGCTAAGTGTGTTTGTAGTTGTGGCTGTATCTTCTAATCTATTCCATTGTTTATTCCAGTACCATGCTGATTCTATCATAGTAGCTTTGTAATATAGTTTCAGGTCGGGGATTGTGATGCTTCCTGCTGTACCTTTGTTGCCCAGAATTGCCTTTGCTATTCTAGGTCTCTTCTGGTTCCAGATGAATTTTAGGTATGACTTCCCTAGCTCTGTGAGGTATGCAAATGTTATTTTGATTGGAATTGCATTAAATCTGTATAACAATTTTGGGAGAATGGCCATTTTCACAATGTTTGTTCTTCCTATCCATGAACAGGGAATATCTTTCCGTTTTCTGAAATCCTCTTCCATTTCCTTTTTTCAGAGTAACGTAATTTTCACTGTATAGATCTTTTACTTACTTTGTTAGATTGATTCCTAAGTATTTCATTTTTTTGGATGCTATAGCACAGGGTGTGAATT